>JAJLUL010000083.1:0-31564 GCA_030564325.1 Blastobotrys capitulatus | reverse complement strand
GTTCAGCAAAGAAATTTGACATCTACAACATCCAAAAGAATATTAAACTTTATATTAATAATGAATTGTTCTATTATTGTTGTATCAGATACAGCAGCTAATGATAATTCAACTGATAAATCTGTTGATTTATTAAAACAATTAATTGAACCAAGTGAATTTGAATTTGATAATAATGTTAAATATGTTCATGATGATATTGCAGAAATTCAACAAGCGGTTAAAAATTCAAAATCATGTATTGAAGGTGGTATATTAGTATTAACTGGTGGTACAGGTTTTTCATATAGAGATGTTACACCAGAAGCTGTTGAACCATTATTTGAAAGAAAAGCACCAGGTATTATTCATGCAATGATGAATAAATCGTTAGAAATTACAAAATTTGCTTGTATGGCAAGAACTACTGCAGGTGTTTATAATAAAGCAATGGTTTTAGCTTTACCTGGTAAACCAAAAGCAGCAGTTGAAAATTTAGAAGCTGTATTAGATGTTTTACCTCATGCTGTTAGATTAATTAGTGGTGATGATTCAAGAAGATTACATGAAAAATTAAATAGACATGGTAAATTGATGGAAACTAATCATTCTCATTCTCATTCTCATAGTCATCGTTCTCATTCAAATGAGCACCATTCACATTCACATTCTCATAGTCATAATCACAGTCATGGTGGTCATAGTGGACCAAAATTCCATGAATTAGCTGATAATTTATCAAATCCATTAAATGCACCAGTTTCAAAAAGAGCAAGAGAATCACCATATCCAATGATTCCTGTAGATCAAGCACAAGAAATTATTTTAAAAAATACCCCAAATCCAACAACAATTGAAATGAATATTTTAGATCCAAATTTTATAAATTGTATTATTGCAGAAGATGTTAAATCAAATATGAATGTACCTTCTTTTAGAGCAAGTATTGTTGATGGATATGCAGTAAATCATCAAGATAATCTTCCAGGTAATTTTAATGTTTCATTAATTAGTCATGCATCACCAACTGGTGTACAAAAATTAAAATCTGGTGAAATTGGTAGAGTTACTACTGGTGCACCAATTCCTGATGGTGCTACAGCTGTTATCCCAGTTGAAGAAACAAGAGTATTTGAAACTTTTGAAGATGGTGAAGAAAAAATTATTACAATTTTAGCAAAAAATGTTAAAGAAAATGATAATATTAGAGAAATTGGTAGTGATGTTAAATTAGGTGATATTATTGTTGAAAAAGGTACAAGAGTTACATCAAATGGTGGAGTAATTGGATTGTTATCAAGTGTTGGAGTTTCTAAAGTTTTGGTTTATAAAAAACCAGTTATTGGGATCATGTCAACTGGTGATGAATTAATTGATATTACTAGTAATAAAAAATTAAGTGGCGGTGAAATTTGGGATTCAAATAGACCATCATTAATTTCATTAGCATTATCATGGGGTGGTGAAATTATTGATTTAGGAATTGTTAAAGATATAAATGAAACTTTATCAACACAATTATCAAATGCTTTAAAAAAATGTGATATTATTATAACTAGTGGTGGTGTATCAATGGGTGAAATGGATTTAATGAAACCAACAATTGAACAATCATTAAATGGTAAAATTCATTTTGGTAGAGTATCAATGAAACCTGGTAAACCAACTACTTTTGGTACAATTAATAATAAATTAATTTTTGCATTACCTGGAAACCCAGCAAGTGCTATTGTAACATTTCATTTATTTGTTATTTTAGCAATTAAAAAATTAAGAGGATTTAAAAATCCTTATTTACCAAAAGTTGATGTTTTATTAGATAGTACAATTAAATTAGATCCAAGTCGATCAGAATATCATCGAGTTATATTAACTGAATCTAATGGTATTAAAAAAGTTAAATCTACTGGTGGTCAACGATCAAGTAGAGTTGGATCATTAAATGGATCAAATGCTTTATTAGAATTATCACCGGGTGAAAAAATTTTAAATCCAGGTGAAAAAATTAAAGCAATTTTAATTGATTCTGTTCAATATTTATAGTAAATAATGTATATTTTTCAAAATGCAATAATATATATATATATAAATAAATAAATAAAAGGTTCTTCTTTACAATGTCTTTTCATTTTCATTTTTATCCTTAATAGCTTCATTAACATAATCCATATCTTCAATACCACCTAATCTTTCAATCATATCAGGAGGAATTTCAACATCTAAACCTTCAACTTCATGAACTAAATGATCAAAACTAACTTTTGGACCTTTAAAAAATTTCTTTGCATAAACTAAATACCAAATTAATGATAATAACATTGGACCAAAATAAACAACAACAGTCCAATTCATATTTTCAGCATTTAAATTTTTACCAACTTGATTTGGTAAACATAAAATTGGAACCATTAATGAAACAAATCCAACACTAATAAATCCTAAAGGTCTACTAAATTTTCCTAAATGCCATGGTCCTCTTTTAAATTCTTTAACAAAAATAACTTTCATTGCAATTGGGATAGTAAATGCAACATAAGCAGCAATTGCACCAACTGAAAAAATAGCACCAATTGCAATATCACCAGCAAAAATTAAAAATAAAATTGCACAACCAACTGCACCATTCATTAAAACTGCATTAACTGGGGTCTTTGTATAAGTATTAACATGAGCCCAAGTTTTTGAAAATGGGAAACAACCATCTCTTGAATATGCAAATGTAACTCTTGATGAACCTAAAAAACCTGAACAACCCATTGAAAATGCTGAAACAATTGTTAAACTTGCAACAACATAAACTAAATGAGGTGGTAAAACTTGTTGTAAATAAGTAATAAATGGTTGACCTAATGAACTATCAATAATTTGTGAAATATCAGTTGCTGTATAAGCAATAGTCATTTGTAATGCCCAACCTAATGCACCACCAACCATTGATGTTAAAACAATAGCCCATGGTGAACTATTTGCAGCATCAGCACATTCTTCTGCTAAATGAAATGGTGAATCATAACCTGACATTGTCCATAAAATTGAACTAAAACTCATTAAAACACTTAAACCATCAGGAAAATCAGTTTGATTTTGAATTTCACCCCAAACTTCAATTGAATTATTAAATTTTGGATCTTCACGTTTATTTGCTGCTAAAATAATAATCATTGCAACAAAAATTGCAATACCATTTAAAATAGTACCACAAGAATTAAATCTTGCTAAAGATTTAGTTGGTGCACAACTTAAAATAGTTTGTACAACCATTAATGCAATTGTTAATAAAAAAACTTGATAATTTTGTGGGGTATAACTTGGATCACTAATAGTTTTTAATGATAAAACCATTGAACTTAAACCATAATTAACTGATGGTGCACTTGTAACTAAAACAATCCAATTACTCCAACCTGTAATCCAAGCAGTAATTGGACCCCAACCTTTTGGAGCTAAAACTGCTGATGCATAATATAATCCACCAGATGTTGGCATACTACTACATAATTCACCCATTGACATTGCAACTGCTTGAACTCCAATCATTGCAATTAACCAACCCCATGTCATTGCTGGTGTACCTGCTGTACCCATACCATAATATAATGTACTTGCAATTGATGGTAATAAACCTAATAATGCAAATGAAACACTAAAAGTACTCCATAATCCAAATTCTCTTTTAAATTCTTGTTTATAACCTAATTTAGCTAATGCTTCTTCATCTTTTGTCATGAAAACTTTTTTTTCACAACTATCTCCTGATACAATCGGTGTGATATTATTTGATGCTGTTGTGATGGGGCGATTGTTATTATTTTGTATCTCTGACATTGTTATTTTTGTTTTTTATATTTTCGATGATAATTTAGAAATAAAAAAAAAAAAAAAAAAGAGTGGATGTTGTCTCTTTTTTATTCAAAGATTTTTGATCTAAGATATTATAATTATTGATTGATAATTTGGGCGGCTATCTTTGATATATATATTAAACGTATAGGCCATTTTAAATAATATTATAATTTATTTATTTATTTGGAAGATAGGGAGGGTTTTTTTAGGTGATGCATATCATAAATGTACAATTACTTGTTTATTAATGTACCAGGTAGTAAGTATTTATCGTGTTTTAGTTTTTTTTTTTTTTTTTTTTTTTTGTTTGGTGTAGAAATTGCGGGGAAAAGTATTATAACCAGCTGGAACAACAACAAAAAAAAAGGCTATTATTAATTTATTATAGAAAAACATCAACTTATGGTTCCTAATAAGTTTTTTGATATATTTGATATTGACTAAAAGCGTATTATATAATGATTGGAATATGTCTACTTTTGAATCTTGTAATATTATAATATTTTTCAACTTCTGCTTTTTTTGATGCTCTTCTATAAATTATGTATACCGTTTTATTTTATTTTTTTTCAATGGATTTTCATTGGAGGGGAAATCATGGATTATCAGTACAAGGTCGCTGAAGCTAGCGAACCAGTACAAGCTTATAATTTGAAAAATAATTCTAAACAAGCTTATGTAGATCTTTGAATAATAATATTTCAAATTCGATTTTTTTTTGATTCACCATCGGGGAAAGAAGAATAAAAGAATCTTTTGAAATATTTCAGTTCAAAAAGGTTATTTTTGACCGATATAGTTCTAATATAATCTGTTATGAGGTTGTAGTTAAATTACTTTCATGATAAGTTATAAAGATAGGATCCCTAGAGAAGGCTCTATTTTTGATAGAAAACAAAAATTCTCGATGGATATCTTAAAGGGTTTATATACATGTATTATAGCTGATAAAGAGATAAGCTATCTATAATTTCTATATCTATATATACTAACAGGCAACTATAGATATACTTTTAATACAATACATATGATATCCCAAATAGCTACTATATCCGTTATTAGAACGGTTTTATTGAAAAGAATATACAAAAAAAAAAGGGTCTTGATTGATTTTTTTTTTTTTTTTTTTTTGTGTATTAAATCTGAGGATATTCTTACATCCGAGGGCTTAAGAAGGAAATATTATAATGGTCAATTATTTTAATAATATAAAATTTCTTGCTGTGCTGGCATAAATCTGTTTCTTTTAATGTATCATACGTATTGATATCATCGTCATCATTTCGGGGATCAGAAATAAGAAAAAAAAAAGATGCGGGCTATAGACATCCTTAATATCATTGAAATATTCTACCGAAAATCATTAATTTACCTTGTTATGATCCATATGTATGTATATATGAAGCATGCTATCTGTGTTTGCTTTAAAATACCTGGACGTCCCATAATTCATATCAAAAATTAAGCTAATACGTGTAATCAAATGGATGTCAATTGGCTAAGACGGGTTTAAAGATAAGAAATTCAAAATGATTAAGCAATGCTAAAACTAGTTTCACTGTACTTAGATTGATCCAATTAATTGTGTGTAACTGTAGAATTACGAGACTTAGATCTCAGTAACAGTACCAGGTAATCATTATGATTTTGAATCATTTCCAAAGTTTTACAGCATTTTTTCCCAATGCTATAGCAACAGCCAGCCTCTCCCCGCGTTTTTGTTTTTGTTATCATCGAATTTATTATTATTAGGAAGCTCTTCTTTAAATTTTCCGTGGCGGCGGCAAAAATGTTTTTAATCCTGTATACATCACAGTTTTAAGAGGCTCATAAACATCTAAGTATTTAAAATTTATACCAACTAATGGCAAGCTTTTAATTACTAACCATTTATCCTCGATAAATCATTATTCTAATGGAATGGCCTGTAGAGTTACTATGTTAAATTAGTACTGGTTAGTTATAATATGGCTAGTATTAAGTAGACAAAGATCAATGTTTAGTACTGTAAATATTTAAGCTTAAGTTAAAGTTTTTCTTTAAGCTTGTGGTGGGGGTACATAACTAAAATAAGTCTGTGCTCATCATCTTGGGCTGCGGCGTCGAAAATTTCGAAAATTTCTTTTTAGTGAAAAATACGCTCAAGATAAGATTTTTTTTAGATCGAAAAAAAAGCTTAGTAAAGCTTTAACAAGAAAAACGGGCCCACCAAGAAGATTATCAGTGCTTAAATAAATAAACACGTCGCGGCTAAATTGAATTTTTACCTTACACTACTAACTACCAGCTGGCTGCAGTATACTATGCCGGCCACGTGACTTTTCAAGTTGTTGAAATTTGATTTTAGGAAAGTACTTTCGAGGTTTAATTGATAGTTGATTGTATATATACAATATTTATAGTAAAGACAAATTATGATTGTTGAGATAATGATTATGCTGTTTTTGAATCAAATATAATTCATGTCGGGTATACATTAGTGTATATATATAAACTGGGGTTTTTTATGGAATAATTATGATGTAAAATATACCAGTGATATATTAGAGAGTCATGATGTATTCATTATTTTAAAATGATTTTTTGGTACCTGAATTTTTTGTAAGTTACAAGACATATTGATGAAACTCTAGTGATTTAATTAAGTAATTGTTAATGGAACAAAATATATAGGATTATTAGTTAATAAATGGGTTCGGATATGGTTAATTGATGTTGACCAATTGTTCCGATTAATAGACTCTATGTTTTTAGTATTACAAGTTATAAAGCTACGATTCAATCAATTATATACAGCATAAGTTTTAATTATTAAAACTTTTGATTGTTAATAGATTACTCGAGATCTTGTTTATTTATTTAGTTGTTGTTAGAAGGATAATTAATTGGATACTAGTATTCAAATTTACTTAGATTTTAATTGGATGATTATAATCACTAGTAGCCTGATAATGTAGAAACCTCAATTATTAGTTTAATAATTTATTAAATATTCAGCTATTTCTTTAAATGAATGTAGTTTTTATTCTTTATGATTTGAATTAACAACTTTTGATATGAGAGTGTAATCAAAGTACTAGTTCTATTATAGTCTCAAACAACGTACAAATTGTACGTCAACCACATTTGTTAAACACAAAATTCTAAATTCTCGTAATTAAACAACGAAAATAAATTCTACATAATTTATTTATAGGACTCCTACAAATTTCTTTTGTGTTAGGAAAGGAATTGGCTTTCCAGGCGCTTTAATTAATTAATTACTTAAGCCAAATTATTTTTAGTGCCACTTGTATATATACATAATGATTAAATTTGGAAACCTTTCAAAAACTCAGGTAAGTAATAAAAATCTTTTTCTATGAATTATAAATTATATTATTTTGAGTATTAGAGGTTTTTTTTGCAATGGTAATTTCTAATATACGACTTCTAAGAGGATTCAAATTTGAGCATACAAAATACACTAATAGCGATCATTTTTACAGAATTTTTGCCGACAAACCTGATACATGTAATTTAAATGTAATTTATTGTTTAAAAAAAAAGTTTTGAAACTATGGTTTAATGGTAGTTAAAAAATTGAAATTGTGGGGTATATAGGACTATAGTCAAGAAATTGCAAAAACCTAATTATCATAAAATATCATTTAAAATGGTGTCTTAAGTAACTGTTCCCCCAAAGTAATGTTAAGGGCGGTCTATTTTTTATACTAATAATGCAAATTAATGTAATATAATAAATTATTTTTGCAGGTTTGTGGGTATTCTATTAGATGGATGCTTACAATTGAGATCGATTGATTGTAAGCAGCTAAAAAATAAACTCCCCCGGTAGAAAGGGAGAGTTCGAATTGAAAAAAAAAAAAGAACAAGGCGGGCTTTTGGGATTTAGAGTACTTAATTGAGGAGCCAAAAATATTTAGTCTATAGTTGATACATTTTTTATTAAGATTGATATTTGTACCTACAGTATATAGGCGGCTAAAATTTTGTTCTATTCATTTAAACTGCATCAATTTAACTTGTTTTACAGTCAACAACTTAAGTTATTAATTAATTGTTTTACAGTCAACGACTTAAGTTATTTTATAGTCGACCAAAACCATGGTGAGAAACTAATAAAAATTGTTCAAATAGTTCAAATTGTTTAAATTTTTTGAGTAAATAGGTGTGATGATAAACTTGAAAAGACGAAAAAACTTTGGAAAGTTTATCAAATTTAATTAATGAAAGGAGCAATATAAATGGTTTTATATTTCAGATTGGCATATATTGAATAGTCAATTGTTTTCTTACTCAAACTATAGGTAACTAGATTCATGATGCATTATTGGGTTAATTACTTTATAGATCGATAGATATCGTCATTAATATAACATTGATAAAAAGAAAGTGGTATAATACCAATAAAATAATATGTATTGCTTATATATCAATAGTATATACATAAATGAGGTGCATTGAGTTCATTGGAATAAAGTGTCTTTTAAATTACCAATAAGAAGCTATTACCAATCAGATTGTATTAAATGTATCTCAAAAAAAAAAGAGGGAAATGCCTTTTGAAAACTAGAAAAATTGACTTAGTTGATTATAAGAAATGTATTTAGGAAAGATTGGTTTGAAGATAAATTTGGAGAACAAGAAGATAAGGCTACTTAAGATATACAATTCAATTCAATTAAATCAATATGATATGTTCTAAAGAGTATACTGCTTCATGATGTTTACTTAATCAATTATCAACCCAATTTTATACTTCAATAATATATAATTATATATTCATTGCATACAATCAATTGATCAATATCAAGATTACCCAATAATAAATTATCTACAACCAATTTAAAATAGAATAATATAATTCAATATACTATAGATGTATTAAATTAACTATTTTGAATGGATTTGTTTATTTCTTATTTATAATCAGTATAATTCTATATATAAGCTGCTAAGCTTTGTTTTTCCTCAATTATCAATTAATAGTTATAACTAGTTCAAACGTTAGTACTATAACTAATATATCTTTAAAGATACTAGTATACATCTAGCTGCTTCTATTCAGAAATCAATGTAGACTCATATGATAAATTTGACAAAAGTAAAAAAACTTTCAGTACGTACTACATTATAGCATATTATAACGATATATAGATATTTCTTTCAAGTATGGTGTACAGACTTGTGAATTCATTAATCTAGAGGATATACAGTATATATGCATGGGAGTATCTATACGATAATGAGAATTCATGTACAACGTTCAGTAATAACCAACTGTCCAATATAATTGAAAACTACAACTAGTATTGGTACAGCTACACTATAGTATACGAGAATAAAAAAGACCCTATCTTGCTTACAATTGCAACATGTACAATCAATTGAGTCGTTCAAATAGGTTGAATTGAGCAGGCTAACTAACTAACTAACTAACTAACTAACTAACTAACTAACTAACTAACTAACTAACTAACTAACTAACTAACTAACTAACTAACTAACTAACTAACTAACTAACTAACTAACTAACTAACTAACTAACTAACTAACTAACTAACTAACTAACTAACTAACTAACTAACTAACTAACTAACTAACTAACTAACTAACTAACTCAAACACCGAAAAAAACAACTCGTATTTTGGCGGCAGGTAAAAGCTCAATTTCCCTTATAAATACGATCTGGTTACCAGTGAATTTCATCCAATTAAAAAATCCGATATAGTGTAGTGGCTAGCACGGTTCGCTTTCACCGAGCAGACCGGGGTTCAATTCCCCGTATCGGAGTGTGATCAGTTCTCAATGAGTTCTGATCATTATCTTTTTCATTTTTAAATCAAAAGTAGATGGTTGTTATGGTGTTGATATTTTTGAAATTTTTTTTCGTGATGTTTTTTAATTGTGCATGTTGGAGGTTGGGTGTAGCGCGACGTGGCGCTGTGGTAACCGCGTGCGCTCGCGAGTCCTAAATATCTTTAACATGGGTTCTTGAAAACAAGCTTAGTTTATGTTGGATAGAGAGAGACCTTAAATTAAAAAAAAAGTATACTGGTTGTATAATGGGTTTATATATTGGAACCTGTTGGTGGACTAACTATTAGCTGATGATCCATGAATTCATGGTGGTAGAATTAATAGAGATAAACAATCAATTGATACCGCGACGGCTAATGGTTGTCATAGTTTTGGTTAATAGCGGTATAAAAATTTAGTTGATAAGGATCAATTGCATTTAAATATCGATATTGATTAATTGTCATCTATTTGTTAATATTGAAGCATGTGGAATTCTGACCGAAGTAATTAATTTCATGCTAGCCGTGCTCGTAGTTGATAAAAACTACTGGTAGATTGTCTTTTTGCAGACTTACGTGCGCTAGGAAATTACCCTCCAGTAATAGAAAAAATAAATAAATCAATAATCGACATACAGTATATATCGGATACATTACATGGCAGGGGTAAAAATCTTCAGCCGTGTCTTAAATTGTCTCGAATAGGGTTGTTTTTTTTTTTTTTTTTTTTTTTTTAAGAAGGACGCGTATTTTTTTTTTTTAACCTAGTCTTTTTTTTTTTTTCTCCTAACAACTCAAGTTACAAAATCTAAACAACAAAAATGATAGATCAATTACCACAAGAAGTATTTCAATTAATTATAAACTACTTAATTGAGCTAAGTCAATCAAATAATAATGCAATTGAACTTACTTTTCGAAATCAAAAGTATTATAAATATCCAATGATTACTTCACGTGAGAAAAATGATGAAAATCAACATTATTTTAATTATTTAATGGTTAATAAATCATGGTATCATCATATTGCTTCAATAATTTTTTCAAAATGTCAATTGTTTGGAAATTCTAAAAATAGTATTGATAATATCATTGATTATTTTGCTAGAAATAAAATTGAACTAGATTCAACAATGTTTGATAGATATTTTAAATTTATTAATGAAATATATATAATAGGAAAAAACGCGAATGGATATCAAATGGATTGTGGATTAGGAATTCCTAAGTTTAAACAAGTTTTTGGTGATAAACTAAGTCAATTAAGACTTTCAAAATTATGTATTGATCAATTTATAGCAATTGAATATAAAGCTGAAATTGATGAACTTTTATTCAATAATCCAAAATTATCAATAATTCTTGTTGAATTTGATTTAATAAATTATAATGAGTTTATTGAAAAAAAATTTCCAAATACATTAGTTAATTCTTTACATGCTAAATTAGAATTAATAGGGAAGACTAAAACTTGGGACATTTCTACATTATTTAATACATTTCCCAATTTAGTTTATTTAAAAAGTAACTTTGATTATAAATTTGATGAAAATTTATTACCAAAAAATTTTATTTCAAAAATAAAATATTATCATATTGATATTAATAATGAAAAATTTAAATCATGGAATCCTAAATTTTTGAAAAAATTATTAAAATTTATTGAAATTTCTTTAGATATTGTTGAAATTAAATTTCGTTATGATTGGGAATATTTTGACGAATTTTTAGATTTTTTAAAAAAAGATTTAAAATTTAATTTTATCAAAAGTTTTAAATATTATAATTTTTGTTATAAAATTTTATTCATTAAATCTATTGATAAAATTGATTTAAAGGATTACCAATCTAAGCAATTAAATGGTACTAAATTTTTTAATATCATAAAACCAGCTACCAAAATCAACCAAACTAAATCGATTTTAAAAATTATGGAAAATTTTGAATTTATTGGATTAAACTTACCAACATATTATGATTCTTGCGACAATCAATTTTATCAAAACAATACTACTTTAGCTCAAAAATTTAATTTTGAATTATTAATATTTAGAGAAAATATTATGGAATTCAACTGGAAATTCCCAACTTTTTTAAAACATCTAGATTTAGTTAAATCTGATCTAAATCAAAATTTAAAAAATCTATCACCAGAAACTAGAAAAATTTTCAACAACTTGGAATCTTTAAATATTAATTTTGAGTATATTGAAAAATTTATATTTCCAAAATTAACTAAAAATTTTTTTCAAGTTTTTAAATCTTTAATAAAATTAAGAATTATGAGTCGTTCAAAATATATTGATAATTTTGAAATTATACTTCAAAATAATGCTAAAGATATTAATCTTGTTAAAAATATAATTCAAAATGCTGTTAAACATGATAAATTAGATTGTATTGAATGTGCAGACCCCAATGAATTAAGATTTGTTAATCATGATTTCAAATCAAAGGCAGCTCCTCCAACTAATTCTAAATATAGAAACAATCGAATTGATATTTTAACTATTATTAAAGGTTACCAGGAATTCTTCTACGGCAAGCCTGAAGAAGAATTACAAGAAGAGTTTGATAATTCTGTAATAACAGAGGAAAAATATTTGGAAATTTTTTATTTAATGTTTGATAATTTTAAACTTTTAAATCTCTTAGTTGTACCATCATATGTTGTGTCTTCTTTGTTTGAAAAATATTCATCAACTAAATTACCACAAAGTATAACTTCTATTGAAATTACTGGAACTTTAAACTTAAATATGATTGCAATTTTCACTGAATTAAAATATTTAAAAATTATATTATGTGAAAATATTCGATTTGGTTCAAGGAAAGCTCATAAAATTTTGAATAAATTAATTACAATTGAATTGAATTTTAATAAATGTTATGGGTATAAGATTTTAAAACATTGTACATCATTAAAGAAATTAACATTACTAGATAGAAAACTTACAAAATCAACTAGATATTTATTGGATAACTTTAAAAACTTGGAAGAATTTAAAAGTGAAATTGAATTTGATTACTATGATTCTGCTGATAATGGTGAACTATGTGATATTTTTTTAAAAAAACTATCAAATATTGTTAATAATAGTTGCAAAATAAAATACATAACTGCCAAGTTACCTTTGATTTCTTATAATATAGTTCTGGATGATTTATTAAGAATTTTTCAGAATTTAGAAGATTTTAATTTAGAATTTTTAGAGGATATTAATTATAATGATTTAGATGAAAAGGTTTTTGAAATTTTAGGTTTTTATATTGGATATAATTCTAAAATTAAAAAATATACTCCATTTTAGAGGGTACTAAAAATTTACGTGAAAAGGTTTTTGAAATTTTAGGTTGTTTTTATTAGATATAAAATTATGGAATCTACTTCAAATATTCATTGGTTGATATAAAGTAGATATTATGTATGTATAGTGTATATAGATTATAGTTCAGACGATCGAGCTATAGGTATTTTATATAACACTTTGTTTTTGATCAAATTTCCACTTTATTATCAAATAGATATTATAATTATATGATTATTAAATAATTCGATGATCACTACTTTAGTTTATTCAAGTGAAAATTTACAAACTGTTTATGGTTATATAAACCTGAACTATTTGGATCTGTTCAGTATATAGTATTGAAAGTATAGTATTGAAAGAATGCATGATAGGATTTTAAGAATTTTTATAATATAAAGACTAAAATTAAACTAATATAATTTACTACAACACAATCTTAACCCAGTTTATAAATATTATAATTAAATTATTAAACTAACTAAACTAATAAAGAAAATTTGAATTCTTTATCTTTTGTAACTTTTTCAAATTTCAATTTATGTTTATCCAAAACTTGAGGTCCACAACTTGCAGAACCTAATCCATGAGATGCAAAATTAACACTCAACCAACAATCCTTAGTAACAATCTTATCCATTTCACATTGATGTGTTGTATTTTCCAAATCAATTTAATCAATTTGATTATATGGTAAAATAGACCAACTCATATCATTTAATTCTAATGAAATTTTTTTTTGAGATTTTAATATAACCCATTTTGTATTCATTCTTTGACCAGTTTCTTGTGGAACTTCATATTTTGTATTAAAATTTTTTATTTTTGATTCAAAATATCCAATTCTTTGAGCTGTTTTTGAATCATTATAAGCTTCACCAGGTCCTAAACCATAATATTGAATATTATTACAATAATCTTTAAATAATTGACATTCATATGCAATTCTTGGTACAGTATTAGGAATTAGACCTTTTGGTTTTAATTGTACTGATAATTTAACTTGTAATTTATTATCAATAGATTTAAAAAATTGATAAAAAGTTGTTAATTCAATCCCCCATTGTACAACTTGTGGGCCAACCCATTCAACAACTTTAATTGTATTACTATTTTGTAATGAAATAGAATGTAAAGAATTTCGAACATCTCTTACATAATATTTTTCCCAATAATCTAAATCAGAAATATCAGCATTCCATGGTTTACCTTTATCATTATCAGTTGGAGCTCTCCATAAATTTAAATTGAATGGATTTTTGAATATTAATGTACCATTATCATTGATATATAGTTTACCATCAAATTTTGAAATCCATGCTTCAGTTTTATCATTTTTAACTAAAAATTTATCTTCATTTTCCTGTATTGTTAAATGATCATTTTTATTACTTTCCATTTCATTATTTGATTGAATAAATTGTTTAAATCCAATTTCAAAATCTTTATTTGCCCATTCAAAATCTTTTACCAATTTAACACTAACAGTAGCAACATACTCTTTTTCTTGAATATTAATTGAAGTTAATGATTTAAAATCAATTTTATGTAATTGTTCTGGTTTTTCACCTAATGATGGTACATTTTCAACAACTAAAGTACAATAATAATTATCTAACCCAGTAAATAAATTTTTCGATTCAACATTGACATCCAAATTATCACCATCTTGATTAAAATTAATCTTAACTGGTTGATAAGAATATTTCAATTGAGTTAATCCAGGAGTTGGTGTATGATCACTAAAACATAACCCATCTAATACAAAAGTTGAATCATGAACTAATTCACCAAAATCACCACCATATTTAATACACCCATTATCTAATAACCCATGAGAAGCCCATTCCCAAACACACCCACCTTGAACTTTATCATATTTTTCAAATATTTCAACATAATCATCTAATCCACCAGGTCCATTACCCATACTATGAGCATATTCACACAAAATAAATGGTTTAAAACTATCACTTTTACCATAATTTTCAACATCTAAATGTGAAGTATACATTTCACTAACAACATCCATATGATATTCTCCATTATTATCACCATGATCACCTTCATAATGAATTGGATATGAACTTTTTTCTTTCAACCAATTATACATTTCAATATGATTTGAACCAAATTGTGATTCATTACCTAATGACCACATAACAACACATGCATGATTTCGATCTCTCATATATAATTCTTTAACTCGATGTAAATAATTATCTTTCCATAATGAATTATCTGAAAACATTTTTGAACTTTTGTTATAAAATTTTGGATTAATTCTATCATTATTATTACCAGATTCTTTTCCATTAATTTCAACTGCTAATTCTGCTCCATGAGTCTCTAAATCAGTTTCATCAATAACATATAATCCTAATCTATCAGCCCATTTAACTAATGATGGATGTGATGGATAATGAGAAGTTCTAACACAATTAATATTATGTTGTTTCATTAATACCAAATCATTATAAACATCTTTTTCACTAACAGCTCTACCATGTAAATGATTATTATCATGTCTATTAACACCTTTAATTAAAATTCTTTTATCATTAATATACCAAATACCATTTTTAATTTCTGATTTTTTCAAACCTAAATCAAATTCAACTTGATGTAGTTTTTTTTCATTATTTGTTAGTTCTAAACAACATTTATATAAATTTGGATCTTCAGCACTCCATAATTTACAATCTTCAACATCAAATTGAAAAACTATTTTTTCATTAGAGCCTTTCTTAATCCAGTTACCGATATTACCAATAGTTAAGTTTAATTCTCCTTCACCAATTAAATCAACTTTAATTTCAACTGATGCTTTTTTTGTATTAATATCTAAACTTGTTATATTAATTTGATAATCTTCAACATGACCATCTTTTTCATATCCAATAACATTGACATCTCTAAAAATTCCTGATAACCACCATTGATCTTGATCTTCAATATAAGTACTTGCACTCCATTGGGCAACAACCACGACCAATTTATTCGAACCAATATTAATAAATTTTGTTAAGTCAAATTCATTTGGATTTCTACTACCACCTTTTGAAAATCCAACAAACTTATTATTTAAAAACACCCAAAAAGCAGAATCAACACCATCAAATCTAATTCTCCATAGTTTATTTTCTTTAATATTAAATTGAGTTTCATAAACACCGGTTGGATTTTTAGTTGGTGTATATGGTGGATTTACTATAATAGGATATTTAACATTTGTATATATTGGATGATTATGTCCTTGTAATTGCCAATGGCCTGGTACTTGAATATTATCTTTTAATTTTGTTTCAGTGTTATCTAATGCTTCTTTAACAGTGTTGAATAATTGAAATTTCCATTTACCATTTAATAAAATTGAATTATTTGGTATATTATATGCTCTTGGTTCTAGCTTGTTTTTAGATATTGTTAATTCTTCAATATATTTGTCCATTGGTTGTTGAATTGTTAAAATATGAAGAGGGAGAATTAGTTTTTTGTTAATTAACGATTAAGTTGTTCTCTTTATAACCCCCTTTTACTTGGATCGTCATTTAAATAAAAAAAAAAAAAATATTCAAACCAAGTTTTATTAGTGACATTTTTTATACTAATCGGTAAACCATTGTTTGGGCTTTATCATAATCTATTAGTATGAACCTATTAAATGGTCACACTTTTATTTATTATTATCAATGAAAATTATTATGTGCCCATCTGGTATTAAAATTTCCCGCGTTTTTTTATTTTTTTTTATTTTATTTTATCCCTCCCAAATGAGTACAATGAAATTTAAGGTGGGGTACAGTAAGTAGTGTAACTAAGTACCGGTCTCACCAGCACCAGCCGTGTACGGCTGATGGTTATGAAAAAATTTAAATGTATCAGATAACTCTGATATCAGTTTATAAAATCATTACATATATATTGGTACATATATTGACTTATTTTTTCAAATTTCTAAATAAATAATCTCTTCTACTTATGGATTACTTGTAACCTTGAAATATCCAACATTGTTTGTGAAATCAATTTTAAACGAACAATGTAACTTTTATCGGTCGGGTCGGTCTGCCACACACAATCCCAATTTCTTAATTTTTTTTTTTTTTTCTTTTCTTCTACGTTACAACGTTTGAAACAATAAAATTTACAAAGATGCATCAAGTACCATTAGAAGTTCTTCGTATTATATGGGAGTATCTACTACCTAGTGAGAAACCTCTTTTATCAGAAGAATTATTATCATATCTTTTAGTCAATAAGTTATGGTTTGAAGGAGTTGGTGAAATAATTTATAGTGAAGGACTTAATTTTTTTTTTCGTACTACAATATTATCATGAAAATTATGGTACTACGATAACAAAAGATCAATTAAATTATATCAACAATAAATACACAAAGAAATGCAAAAAATTGTTATTTTATGCTGACTATGACTATGATCATGAATTTAATCAGTATAACGATTCCAGTATTCCAAATATACCAATCAATACAGTAATTAAATGGGCAATTACCTCTGGAATTCAATTTGAAAATGCATTTTTCATTCAATTACCACTAAAAATGGATCAAGAACTGTTTATGTTATTTTGTGAATTGATAAATACTATTGATATAAAAAACATTGAAATTTTACTAACACCAGTTAATTCAAGTAAAAAAAAAACTATTCGATTTCAAGAGAATTTGGAATATTTTTTGGCAAATACTATTTTAGATAAAAAAAATTTGGAAGTTGTTGATATATCCGAACACAAGTTAGAGGGTTTTAATTTTGATTTATTTAAACATATTGAAGTATTTAAACTCGTTCAAGCAAAAAAACATTTTTCTGATTACTCATACTCAATTTTCGAAGTATTCAAAAATTTACGAGAACTAAGTATTTCTGAATTATCAGCTATACCAGAATGGCCTTTAAATAAACATCAAGTTTCCAAGTTAAAAGTCTTTCATACAACTGATATCAATTCTGAGTTTTTAAAATCAACAAAAAATTTGAATTTAGTATCTTTCGAACTGCCGCTGGACGATATAACTGCCTGTTGTGAATTGATTAATACTTTAAGATTATATAATCCTCAATTGATATATTGCAAGACTTTATCAAGTAATGAATAATTTTGTTTTAGTATTGATAATCCAAATGAAAGTTTTACAAGCAAAAAAAATGATGTTAGTAATAGGTTAGGTCTACCTTATAGAGATTATTTTCCAATTTATTATATGCTCGTTAATTATTACAATTTCAGTAAATTGATAAGAATTGATAATGTTGATTATGAAACTTTAAATTTAAATTATAAACTATTAAATTTATTCAACGAAATCGAGATAAAAAATCTAAGGTTTGGTAATAGTAATGATGATCATTATGATGAATTGGATCAGTCTTTTGATATTAAATCTTCAATGAAATTTAAAATTCTTAGTTTAGAAATTGGTAGAGGTTATAACCTAAAGAAACTGATTGATTTCAAACATCATTTAGCTAATATTAAACAAGTTTCTTTCGAACCTGACCCAGAAATATTTGAATTTATCAAGTCTAATACAAACATGAACTTTTTAAATCTAAATGATTTTGATAATGTTACATTATCGAACTCTGAAAATGCTAGTTTTCCAAAATTTAGGGGAGAAATAAAGCTTGTTGAATTTCACAATGATTTGGAGCTTCACGAAATGGTTTCTAAATTAATTGAATTAAAAAAATTAGGAATTAAGAGATACGGTGATTATTTTATTGTTGATAAAGACTCACTTAAGAAAATTAACAATGATCTGGCAAGATTTATCGTTGATCTAGAAGTTAAAGGACGTTTTATGTACGATCCAGGAAATATTGACCTGGATATGATTGGTCAATTTCCAAATTTACAAACTTTTAAAACAAAGCATGTTTATTTTAATAAATTACCAAAAAAAATTGAAAATTTTAACTTTTCTAAGTCAACAATTAAAGTATTGAAAAATTTAAAGAAACTAGATTTAAGATTCAATAAAAATTCTTTAAAAAAACTTTAGAATTTCTTAGATTATGTGAATCGTTAGATGAATTAAGTTTTAAAATTTTATAATATATTAGAATCATCAAATATTTTTAATGGATATATTCCAAAAGATTTGAAGAAATTCAAATATACTGGTGATTTTTATGTCATGTCTAAGGATTATAGTCCCATGGGCACACCAAGTCCATGTACACCAGATACTGATGAAGAAGAAAAAGAATTTTTATATTTTAGAAAAATGATATATAAGTTTCCAGAAAATTATGAAAAGTTTTTGAAAAAAATAGGAACAAATAATCCTGAATTAAATGAACTTAGAATTTCAATTGATATGCCTAGTATTAATAAAAACTTTTTATCAATAATCTCAATTTTTTCAAATTTAGAAATTTTAAAATTTAAATATTTTTGATTTAGAAACAACTGTAAGAAAACAAGAATTAATAATTACAGAAAAAGAAATTTTGGAACCTAATCTAGATTGTTTATTTCCAAATTTAGAAGTATTCTATGCTGAATATGATCAAACTGATTCAAGTGACATTGAAACTCCTGAGGAAAATTATTTTTTCATTAAAACTACTAATAATGAACATGTTAGTCATTCATTAGCATCAACTTTATTTAAAAATTATAAAGCTTTTGATGTTAATTGTGGAAAATGTACTTTACATGTTGGGTATTGTAATGAAGTTGATGCTGAACGTAGGGTTTGTTTGGATTAGTTAATTTTTTTTTTTTAATTTTTTTTCTATTCATATTATATTATATATGTTATTATTCATATATAGTTGGTTTTATATACCATTATTCCTTTTATTAATGTTGTAACAACTGAATTGTAGTGAGTTTATTTTTTTGTTTAGCTTTAGATTTATTCAAAAATCTTAAATTTTGTAAAATACACGGCTGTGTCAGACTGCTGTGCTGAATGGCTGTTAAAGCCTAGGACAAATTTTCAACCGTTTTTTTTTTTAATTTTTTCAACCATCAAAACATTTTCATGACAAAACCAACAATTGACTAACTGATTGTTACATTGTAGTAAACTAAATATGAGTCTTTTTTTATTATTATCATTTGTTATTCAAAATGTTACTGTATACAATATATAGCTAATTATGCGTGATGACTGATCTACAACGTATGGTGGAGTTTTTTCAGGAGATTCGATCGGTAAATCGGGATGTTTCAAACACCACAGTTTTTTTTTTCAATCAAATACTATAAAAAGATTTTCTTTCCCCCCCCCCTTCATAAAAAAAGTACCTAAAAAAAATTTTAAAAACTACAACACCAGAATAATAATCAATAGTATCTCATAAAATGAATCAATTACCACTAGAAATTCTCCGACTCATATGGAATGAATTATTAAATAATAAAGACTCAAAACAATTCTTATCATATCTATTAGTTAATAAATTATGGTTTAAAGAAATCAGTGAACTGATATTTAATGAAGGTTCACCTATTTATCATGTATTACTACATTATTATGATAATTATAACACCTCATTAACACAAACTCAACTAAATTATATCAATAATAATTATACAAACAAGCTTAAAAAAATGTTATTCAGTAATTATGATATGACTCATATTTTCAGCCCAGAAATTAATCTTCTTAGATCAATTCCTTTAAATTCATTAGTTAAATGGGTAATTAATTCAAATATAAAGTTCAAGAATCTAAATTATATTCAATTATCATTAATTTTAGATACAGAATTATTCAAATTACTACTTCAACTAATAAAAGAGTATAATATTGAAAACGTTGAAATTTTTATACCAAGAGTTAGTAAATATAATAACGCTTTCAGTGATATTACAAAAAGGTTCAGAGTCAATTTAGATTGTTTAATTGAAAACAAAAAAGATGCATTAATTAACAAAACAATTCGACTAGTTAAGTTATCAGATGAATTAGGAGATGATAATTTCCATATATTTCAAAAGGTTGATATACATAAATTAGACATTTTTAGGCTATCAAAATTTGAATATTCATTATTTGAAAAGTTTCAATCATTACAAGAATTAACTTTGAATTCTAGCTCATATAATTTAAAATCATTCAACGAAGCAAGTGAGATTAACAAATTAAAAATCTTCCATAATCACGCATCATATTCTGGATATGATATTAAATGTTTTTTAAAATTGACAAGAAATTTAGAACAAGCTTCATTTGCAATCCCATTAAAAGATTCAACTGCTGATTGTGAATTGATTAACATTTTAAGATTGTGTAATCCACAATTAAAATATTGTAAAGCTGATACATCAAATATATTTCAATTTGATATAAATGATTTTAATAAAGAATTTACAAGTAATAGAAATTATTTTACAACTCACAATAACTCAAGCGAAAATGGCAATCAAATTTATGATATGTTAATCAAGTATTATAATTTTAACAAATCTATTTATATTAATGCTATTAATTGTAAAGAATTGATGAATCATTCCAAAACTTTGAATTATTTTGAAGATATAATTATATCAGATTTACGAGTTTCAAATAATTACACTGAAGAAGAATTAGATGTTTCAGGATTATTCAAAAAATCAATGACAGTTCAAATTAATAAGTTGTTTACTGATTTAAAGCATGGTCTGGGAGAATTGGTTTATTTTAAAAATTATTTATATGGTTTAAAAGAACTTACATTTACTCCTAATCCAAAATTAACTGAATTCATTAAAGGTAATATCAAGCAACTAAATTGTTTAGAAAAAGCTGATGATTATTCTTTTGTATTAGTGAATTCAAAAGATATTGATTTAGATACTTTTCAAACAACAATTAAACCTCAAATTTGGGGAAGTTTAGAATCAAAGGAAAAAAAATGTCAAATGTTTTTTAATACATTAAATGAGTTGGTAAAGTCAGGTATAAAAATAATTAATGGATCTATTATTTCATTACATCCAGATTTTATTAAGAAATTTGATCCTGAAGTAGCTAAATTTATTTTTAATTGTGAAATTGATTGTGACTATGATGATGATAATAAAAATATTGAATTGGATTTAATAAATCATTTTCCAAATTTAAAATTTTTTAAAACAACTAATCTTTATATTAATTCGGAGATGAATTTATCAAATTCAACATTGGATGTATTAAAAAATTTAAAAACAATTGATGTTAAATATAGTAAAGATTCTTTAAAGAGCTTAGAATTTTTGAGATTTTGTGAATCATTAGAAGAATTTTATTTTGAATTTCAAGATATATTAGAATTATCAGCAATTTTTGATGGATATATACCAAAAGGTTTGAAAAGTATCAAGTATACTGGTAATTTTATAACAGGTGATTGTTATGATAATGATCCTGATAGTGATGCTGATAGTGATATGTCGTTAGAGTTCTCTAATGAAAAACTATTAGAAATTGTTCCAAAAGAATTTTTATCAAATTATGAAATTTTTTTAATAAAATTAGGTGAAAATAATCCTAAATTGATTGATCTTCAAATTCCAATTTTAATTCCATCAATTAATGAAAATATCTCATCAATTTTTGAAAAGTTTTCAAATTTAGAAAAATTAAAATTATCTGTTACAACATTTAAATTATTAGGACCAATTATTCAAAAAATTGGAATTCAATGTCAAAGTTTAAAAGAATTTGATATTTTTAATATAGATGAATATACTGATTTGGATGATTTATATATTACTGAAAATGAAATCTTAGAATCAAAATTGGATTGTTTATATCCAAATTTAAAAAGGCTCCACATTGAATATGATCAAAGTAATATGAGTATTGTTTATCCATATTTCCCATCTTATTTATTAATTAAGATGGAAAATAAAGATGATCATGTTACTCATTCATTAGCTTCAACTTTATTTAAAAATTATAAACAATTTGAAGTTAATTGTGGGAAATGTGATGTCCAGGTTGGCTTTTGTGATGAAGTTGATGCAAAGAGTAATATAGAGAGATATTATTAGGTATATAATGACGATTGTAATATATAATGACGATTGTTTTTTTTTTTTAACCTTATTTTACTGATACAGCGAACTTAGTTCTTCTATCATCTTTGTAAGAAATTCCCAAAAATAAAATTTGTTCAGAGACGTAATTAATTAAGTTGTTAACCGATCGACAACTCTTAAGAATTTTAATTACCTTTAAATTCCTTCCCACCTGTAAGCGGTCAGGTCATTGAACTAACAGCTTGGCCCACATGGATTTCTTTGTAGTGCGAAGCTTAATTACCAGTTGGTTTAACCTTGCGATTTTTTAAAAAAAGAGGTTAAATAAATAATTAATATATTATCATATATGGTTATACATGTATGTTATGATCATAATCATCAGTTAGAAGTTTGAAATTATAACTACAATTATATATTAGTATTTGAAGACGAATTAGGAGAAGTTAGAAAATCTAAAGTAATTGAAAATAGTTGCCTCATTATCTTGGTAATAGGTTGAGTTAGTCAATTGACTTAGATTTATAAGCAACGAATATTATATTAAATCAATTAATATTTTAATGAACTCTAAATAGCTGTGATGTTGATGTTGACTGATTAATTTTTGGTATTTATTTGTTATAGTCTTTCCTAATTAGGTTGATTGGTAAATCATCAATTTAAAGTTTTTGGTTTTTATATACAGTATATAGATTTCCTAATTTGGATTGATAATTGAACCTCTCGCTTGATAAAACGTATATAAATTTACTTAAGGTTCTAACTTGATGTCATGCTATGCTTGTCTTGATAAGGTAAAATTTTATTAATGAATCAATTAATGAAGAGGTTGGATGATGATAGGCGACGCGGCAGTAAGTGAGGCGCGATGAGATACTGGCCGTGCTGTGCCTAAAGTCGATCTATAGCTATAGGTGACAATTTATAAAGATTGTATTTTTTCCCTACTAAACTCCATTCTTAATCATATATACAAATACGCGTACATAAATGCTGCAAACGTATCAAAAAAAAAAAAAAATTACTCAAATTACTCTACAAAAACTATATAGACCCGATAGATATTTCTGTATACATGTAATACACGTGTATCTATCGTGCTTTAATATTTTTTGTATTATATAAAACCATTATTAGTTAACCACCATGGCACTTATATATATTGCTATATACTGTATATATCTCCGAAAATAAACGAATCATTCTCGTATACAAGTATATAATTGATAGCCATGAATTTAAATATATAATGTTTCTCAATTGATTAATTTATCCATCCGTAAATAATGGTAAGAATTATCCCTCAAGACACACACAGTTGGCCACTTTCTTTTGTTAGTATATTTGCCATATATACCATGGCAGGTGTATCTGATACAAAGTATATCAAATGACTAGAATATTTATAATCAAGATAGATCATTTGGGATATTTACAAACAATTTCAAAAATAAAAACCCATTCTTAGATATTAATCAGGATATCATATTACCTTTCGGTACTAGACCTCTAGTACTCGCTCTACATTTTGTACTCTTGCTCTAGCTTAGTAACCTGATACATGTTTTTAAAAAAAAATCTTCATCCAGTTCTACCCTCAAGTGATCCTAGTTCATCCGGGAATAAAAAAAAAATACAACCACACTTCGGGAGCGTGTGTATGCTTTTGTGTCAAGCTGTACTAAATACCTTTAAAAAAAAAAATATCTCTTGATCTGATATACCGGATAAAGTAACTAAATCAGATCCGATCTGATCTCATCTCATCTCCAAAAAAAAAAAAAAAATTTCATCAAAAACAAAAAAATTCCAAGACAAAAAAAAAAAAAAAAAGATCTAAAAAGAAAAGTTTAATTTAAATAAAGCCTTAAAAGCTTTGGCCATCCCCGATGTTATTTTTTACCTGGTAAAACTGAAAAAAAATTCTTGATACATTACAAATTTAAATCATTTTTTTATCTGATCCTTACAGTAGGTTTTAGAAATATAGTTTTAAAAAAGTTTCCTTAATTATACAATATATCAGTTATCTCTCTCTCTCTAATTAAAAACATGTATGAACTTTTGGTAAACTTACCCTTTTCAAAATGAGATTAATGCTGTTAATTCGAGATTTACTTTATATCATTCTATACAATCATATATGTATTATAAATCAGATGGAGTGGTGATATTTTGTCTCTGTATACTAGGCCTAGTTATGAGTACGTACAAGTACTAATTTGTTAACTCATTTCCCTGCTTATTAAAGAATAAAAATAAGTTTCATGCATGTGTATACAAAATGTGTTAAAATGTTTCCAACAAAGTATTTCAGACGAATACCACTTTGCATAGACATTAGCTTAAATCCCTTAATTATTAGTAAGTCTCATATAAATTTTTTGCAATTAATTACTTAATAAAGAATCTATATAACCCGAGTAAACATTCTAAGACTATTATTACTTAGGTTTAAAGTAAAGCAACTTAATATCCATTATGATCTATATGGATCAGATAATTTTTTGTTCAGTCATATTTACCAAGGTAATTAAGGTTTGTGCTGACTGGTGATCGATCAAGATTATCTTATAAGATTGATCTACTTGTACAATGTACAATGTACAAGTTGTATGTTGTACTTACATCAGATTACTGTGTTGTACTGGTACAATGAGTGTGTAGCCCTGGTCATATTCGGTATACATATGCAACAAACTGTATTACCAGTACTTTGTTAATTACCTAGGCTGGTTAAACATCTAAGGTCAATGTAAATTGTTGAATTCATGTTTTATTTCCAAAAACAATGTATGTACAAGTAGGATTCTATAGAAATTATAGGTTATATATTGTTATGCAACGGTACCATATTCCAGTCTACCAAAGAGTTATCAGTTTATAATATATATACAGTATATATTTAAACTATAGATCTCGAGATGATCAATTGTTAACACAGCCATGATATCGTAGGACCCCTACGAGCTCTATAGATAATGAACATATATATATATATATACATGCCTGTGTTAGCTATTGATTAATAACCTGATAAGAGTTCATATATTCTTTATTATTTATAAATATACATAATTAACGTACCAGCAGTATACATACCATATGGTATATGATCTCTCTTAAAAATTAAAAAACTGCAGCGTTGGGGCCTATAAGGACCTAGTTTAAACTGCTTGTGGTGGAATAAATTAATATATTAATCGTCAATTCCTCTTAAGCTAATTAATTTCGAATTCGATATATTGATTAGGCCATAGCTTTATAAGCTCTAGTGATCAGATAATCAATAACCTGAAAATTTAAAAAGAGAATGGCCTGGGTTTCTTAATTACAGCCTTACGTATACCTAGCATTAAATTTTCGAAAAGAGTGTTAAGTACCATAGATACACTGTAATCATTGCAATGATGTATACAATTTTTTACTTATATATACATAGTATATCTGAGAATTACTTAAGCCTAGCTTAAAAACAGAGTCTTAAATGAAGTACACTGTAATCAATGATGTATATACAAAAAGTTATTGTTTCAATGAAGTAGAAATTTTTTTTAATGGATTCGAAATCGTAAGTCTAATCAATGCACCGAACAAACCCCGAACTACATCAGTTATATTTGATGAAAAATTTTCTGTCCATACCCTATGTCATCATTATATAAAAATTTCAATTTCACGATCTAATAATCTAAAAATTAGAAAAAAAATTTCTCATATGTAATAGCAACCTACACTTACCATATCCACTTAGTAACAGGAACCCTCCTGCTTAAACTTTGAAAAAAAAATTTTTTTTTTCAAATGTCTTAATAAAAAAAGTCTTCAGTATTACATAATCTGAATCAATCTACGCAAAACCTTTTTTTTTTTTTCAGTTCAAGGAACAAAAAAGATCAAATTTGTTATTCCAAATTGATGTACGATCATTATATGCAGGAGTAATTTTTCATGTACACTTCACTTTAACCGTAGCTGCATAATGATATTTTAAATCTATATTAAAGAAAAATTAGTTTCAATACAACTGAACACTAATAAAGTTTAAGTTGTAATGCAGTAACAACACCATTCATGCATAACAATAGCTTAAACTAAATAAGCTTGAAAAAAATTTTCACACTTAGTTCGAACATGACTTGAAATTTCGTGCCGCTTACCATCTTATGTAGAGATAAAACATTTACAAACCTCTACAAACTCTGATCAAAAGAATGTTCTTTAAAAAAAAAAGCATTACGTTGATCTTTTTCCAATTCAAGTATGACATATACCCTTTTTCTAAACAATTATTACCAAATAAGGTTATTCAGGGGGTTTATTTATGAATACAAGGTTTCGCGAAACTTATAAAGCATAGCATGTATGAAAAATTAATGGTTTTCGCGATTTAATCGATCAATTAAAAAATGGATACAATTTACTTAACTTGAAAGATTCAAAAAAAAATTTATTATAATAATATATTATACAAAAAAATAAATAATAAGAATAAATAAAAACAACACAAAAACTACTTAATAACAGTACCTTTTTTAATACAATAACTTAATTTTTCCAAAATTAAAGAATGATTTGAATTAACAGTTTTTAATAATACACTCCCCAATGCAACAACACATCTAACTAAATCTGGATCAACATATTGATATCCAATTAATCCATCATTATTATTATTACCACTACTAACCGAACTACCACCAGGAGAAGAAGTATAATCAGCAATAATCATTAAATATGAACTAGCTTGTCTCTTTAATTCCAATTCATTTTCAACAATTGGTAATAAATAACCTTCATCATCATATAAAGGAGTTGGAGGTTGTTGAATTTCATTATAATTATTATTATTATAATGAGGATCATAATCTGGTAATAATAAATCTTTTGATAAAGAATTATTATTATTATGATGTTTATTAGAATATTTATTATTACTATTATTAGTATCATTAACTGCCATTGGATATTGATATTTTTTTAAAGTATCATATAACCAAACAATTATAACTGCATAGAATAATGCATTTCCTAAAATTTTTGGTTTACCAACTGTACAAGCTTTTAAAATAAACATTGCAGCACATGATCTAGCATCTAAAGCTTCTTTTGTACCAACCCATCTATTATATCTATCAAAATCTCCTGTTAATAAAGAATTAATATTATTTGTACCTAATTGTAACCAAGTTGGTAAACCATCAGCAACTCTTTTAACTAAAGAAATATCTTCATGAATAAAAATTTGTGCAGCATAAAATTGTGATAATAATAATATCCCATTAGTTTCATGATGAAATTCTCTACTTAAATCAGCTTTAAAATAATCATGCCAAATATTTAAAGCTCTTGAAACTCTAGCTAAACTTGCATCATTAGTAGTTTGTCTTGCAATATCTAATAAACCATATAAAACTAATGTTAATGATAATAAACTCCAACTTGCTCCATTATTATAATTAGTTTGAACTAAATCATTTAATTTTGGTAATCTTAACATTGATCTTATAACATCTAAATAAGCAACTTGTTGAATTTTTAAATCATGTGGTTTTATTAATTGAAAAAATTCAATACTTGTTTTACAATCCCATAATGATTCAGCATTTGGCATTGTAATATTTAATTCAAATATTGATGATGGAGTTGATGTTTTATAAGCAAAATTCATATAACCTAAAAAATGTATAGTTCTTTTCATTGATTCCATTTCAATCCATTCTAACCATGATTGAATTGTACAATCAGCAATATGCCAATATTCTAATTGTAATAAATTTTTAAAAGTTGTATTATTAAAATTTGGTTTTAATTTTAATTTATTATTAGTTTTTATTCTATTATGCATCCATTTTGTTAATGCAAATGCTTGAATATGATTCATTTGATTATCATCAAAATTATTATTTAACCAATTAGTTAAATTTCTTAAAACATTTGATACTATTGATGAATAATCTTGATCATAATACATTCCAATTGTTACAAGACTTGCAACTAATACAGAATTATTATTATTATTTGCAATAAATGTAGGTCGATGAATAAAAATTGATGGACAACTAATTGCACATGTCCAACATATATCAACTAATTTTGATATTTGAATTGGAGTTAATAATTGGTTTAAAATTGAATTAATATTATCTGCTTGTAATTGATCAACTAATATTGAACTTGCTAATGATACACATGATGTTGATGAGATTCCAGTTGTTGTATATTGATCACAAATTGATGAATATAATTGATCATAATGTTTAGAACCAAAATCATCATTTCGATCATCAAATAACCAATCATAGGTTTTTTCATCTGTAAAAGTATAATCATCACTATTTGGTGTTGTTGAATTGGTTAGTATTATTGGTTGTTGAGTTGTTGTGGGCTGAGGAGGAGGTGGAGGAGGTGGTGGTACATGTTGTTGTGAAGGAAGAGGAGGTAATGATGATTGATCTGGTGGGGTATTGGTATTATTGTTATGATGATGATTAATTGAATTTGAAGGTAATGGTGTTGAAGATGCTGTTATTGGAGTTGAATTATGAAGAGTTGTTGTTATTGGGGTTGATGAATTTTGAAGAGGAGTTGTTGGATTTGGTGTATTTTCATTACTTGTAGTTGAATTGTTATTGTTATTGTTGTTATTGTTAGCTCTTTTCAAATGGAATCGGGTTAATAAATGATTTTCATATAAATCTAATCTTGCAAAACCTCGATTACATGGTTTACAAACATATGGTTTAACTTGTAAATCTAAAATTATTAGTATTGTGATCTTTTTGACCTATAAGGAGAATATATTATTTTTTCAACATAAAAGAGTTTGTTATATTCCAAAATATTGATGTGAATCATTGATACTTACGATTTAATGAATGCCTTTCTAAATAATCACTTCTTGCATATTTTTTCGGGCATATCTTACATTGATATACTTTCGGCATTTGTTGCTTGCTGCTGATATATTATGAGTATTAATTGTCCTAGATTTTTCTATTCTCTTATTGTATTGTTAATTTGTTGATTGAAAATAAAAAAAATATATATAAATAAAATGTGGAGAAAGTGGAGGATTAGTTTTTCAAAAAAAAAAAATAGATAATAAATAATACCTGAAAACAAAATACTCCTTTTAAATAAATATTCCTATTTTTTTTTTAAACTTTCATAGAAAAATGTCCTTAAAAAAAAAATTGATTTAATAAAATTGGAACTATTTAATCCAATTTTATTTACGTTAGTGTATATTCGTATTAAACTTTTATTAATTTTAATAACTCTCTTTTGGGTTTAATTTTACTACTTTAAACTGTTATTTTAAAATAAACCTTATACCTTTTCTCTTTTGATTTATTGTAATATTATTGTCGTGAAGGTAAGAAAAAAAAATAGACAGATCCAATTAATAATTCAGGGTTAGTATTTTTTTTGTCGTTGGTCTTTTTTTTTTTTTTTTTTTTTTTTTTTTTTTTTTTTTTTTTTTTTTTTTTTTTTTTTTGTGATATTTTTCGCTTGTGAAAATGATTAATATACCTATTAACGAGAAGATAATTTAGTATTTTTTACTTAATTTGGGAGAAAGTGATGATTTTTTTATTTCTTATTTTTTTTTTGATGGTGAAAAAAATGTTCAAAATGGTTGGGAGGAAACTCGTTAGTTCTGCTTGAACATTAAAGGTCATCGGTGCCGATAAGGTTTTTTTAAATTTCATTTAAAGGTTGTAGATTTTGATTGCTATAAATAGGCGTATATGTTCTAGCTGCAGCTACCTAAACTAGTGTAATGCCGACTTTACACGGCCGGAGAAAGAGAGATGATGTATCGTGCGCCCGCTATTAGCACTTAAAGATCGGTATTTGCCTGAAAAAAAACCGTTAGAGAAAATTATACTGTAAGATTTGTTATGATACTAAATCTGGGGTAAAAAGCAGTTATTTCGTACGTACTGCGCGTTGGTTGTGTGGCTAGAGATTTTTTTAACATTGACAGGATTATGGGCAGGTGGATAGTAAAAAATTGATAGATGATCATCTTTAAAGGAAAGTGGGCAGGGACAACTAACCAATGTTGAAAAAAAAAAAACGATCGATGGATATTATAGAGGGATTTTAAAAGTATTTGAATATGATAGATCTATCATAGTTGATTTCACTTTCTGCTATAGTATCTATAATTGTTGAGAAAGCTAATATATACCTAGGAATAGCAAAAACAATGTTTTTGCTGATATTATAAGTGAACATGTCGTCAAATAACCATGGAATGGATCTAAATGCATGGCCAGCCAGCATTGGTTGCTGAATACCTGGTATATGCTTTCTATATGCTGACTAAAGATTGGGGAAAGCACCTTCAAGGTAGGTTTTAAAACCTATGTTGACTACTTGTACTGGATATGCATGCTATTGCATGCTACGTTGGGGTAAGATTATATTATCTGCAATATATTTATAAGCACGCCATATCATTAGTGTATATATATACTCTTAGTACATATATGATCTCAAGCGCTCCATGATATTAATAGTGAACCTTTATAGTCATTAAATTTTATGCATTCATAATTAATATACTAATTAACAACAAGGTAAGTTTCAATATTTAGAGTCATTCAACAGTATAATGTAACAAATTC
>JAJLUL010000082.1:50403-86532 GCA_030564325.1 Blastobotrys capitulatus | reverse complement strand
ATGGCATAATTCAGTTTGTGAAAATTTGACATAGATTTAATACTATAGATAAACCTAATCCCTCGGATTGAATGGATGCCTTTATACTTGTATAGTATGTATACCTGGTATACCAATTCTGAAGATACCATTCATAGTAACTTGACTTGGTGCGCTAAGTAAGTCAAACGTTCCAGCTCTGAATTAGTAAAAAACAATAAAGCCGCACATCATATATATTCCATATATAGTAGCTAGTTTGAGCTCTTTGACTGAATCAATAATAACAAAGCCTAAATTTATTATACAGTATGTTCGGATAGACTTTACATTTGTAAAATTACACCATGTTAGTATAGCCATATCAAAATACCATGGTAGGCGCTATAGTGATATAGCTTATAGCTTAGTTAATCATTATATAAGAAAATAGTTAATTATATTAATACGAATTATTGTCCATTAAAGCAAAAATGATCTTAAAGAATTAGAACTTTCCCAATCCAGTAATGTTATAGGCCAAGAATAATAAAACTTAAATCATAATATAAATATTTCTTTTAAATAAATTATAAATAGCTATGTGACTTAGATTAATTCACATACTAAGTTTTAGAATTCAACTTAACTGATCTTGACAGTAGGATTATAGCAGATACCTCGATTGTTCAGATTACCTTAATTTTTAGTATTGTGACGATAATTGTGGCAGGTAAGTGCCCTTAATTAGATAAGATATCCAAAAAGCGCTGTACAGTTGTACTTTATATAAATTAAAGCACTAGTATAGCTATAATAAATTTCTACATTATAACTTCGGTAAGACAAGCGAGATATTGCGTCGCTCACTGACGATCAGAAAACAAAAATAGCATCAGGAAATCAGAGAGAACAAACGCACAATAACAATATGTAATAAAATATATCTACTTCCTAATTCCTGACAAGTTTCTAAATTTAAAATTACTGATATTTACGAGATAATATAGTCTGAATATGGAACAACGCGAAGTTTGCAGCAGGGCTCTAGGTAGACCAACTAAAAAAAAAAAAAAATTAGCTAAATCAGATATACTTTAATCTTTTTTATAGATGTCTTAGCTTCACAACGGGTTTTTCATCGACTCAATTGATCAACTTGAAGAAACGCAAAGCTTCTATAGTAATTTCTTGGTTACAGGACCTGTGACTTATTCCAATATTTACAAACAAGGTAAAAAATGATATACTTACCCTTCAATTAAGTTATGTTATTACTTTTATAAAATATATACAGTATGTCAAATCTTTGAATTAGTAACATATAATAAGATTGTTCATTTTTTTGTTTTATTGTATCAATTAAGGATTACTTTTCCTTGAAAAATAATCTCAGTCCAACGCAATTGATTGCTATATCAGATTTTAATTAATCTACAATTTTACCCTGCACATATGCTCATAATGCACCCATGAATTAATACAGAAGCAATATTAATTAATTTAGATCCAGATTCTTTATCAATTGTACGTATACGTACAACAGTACTTATCCAAGTACATTGGAACCAAAAATTATTATAATATATGAATATAAGATAGTATGCGATTATCATGATTTGACCTAATCAGTTAAAATAATCAATAGTAATAATCATCATAATGATGGTCCATCAAATATACAACTTAATTCTTTTCCAACAATGTTAAAATTAATATTTTTACTGCTTTTCTATTTAAGAAAGCATGGGTAAATAGAATGTTTTACTATGGGAGCGGGATATATTGTTAAGCCCTTAGCCCAGGAAATTGTTGAAGGTGGGTGTTTTTTTTTTCTTCAACGCTTTAGTTACCGGATACGAGAGACAGACATCTACTACAGGTACAATGATACAGCACTCATATATTAATTAGATTTGATGGATAACTTAGAATTATGGAGCTTCAACAAAAAAAGAAAAAATCAATTTCTGTAAATGGTTAAAAAAATAGCAATCTTGAAAAAAAATTTTTGAACATGAAAAACCATCCCCGCGTGTCTTGGATAGAATAAATAGAATCAAATATTTATGATGATGATACCTGTGCGTAACAATGTACAACTTGTACTGTACTGTACAAGGTCAATTGTACATGTAAACGGCTTCTATTGAATTTTCTATATGTTTTTTATTGAGTCGGTTAGTTCCTTTAAGCTTCACGGGTCGGTAGTTTACCAAAAGAAAAAAAAAATTCAAAATAGTGGCTCATAACTTAATTTTTTTTTTCTAGAGAGAAGGGCTCAGAAAATACTAGTAATGCATTATTGTTTACTATAAAAACCCATCCATATCCTCCAAGTTTATTTAATAAAAAAAACTATTATCTTTTATTTATTAAATTTCAACAAATATAAATTTCGATTTTTTTATATAATGATGGAATTCCAACAACCAAATAATACATATCAAAGAAAACCAACCCATTATGGTCCACCACCTTCTTCAATTTCAGTTCATGCACCTCCAACGCAACCAAGAGATTTAGCACCTTTGAATATTAACATAAATACATTAAATACTGACAGTAATAATACCACAAATACTAACTTAAATAATACAACAAATAGCATTCCACAGCATAGATCATTATCAACAAATATATCATCATCTCCTTTAAAAGAAAATGTTACAATAACACCATTAGGATTAATAAGTTTTAAAATATTAACCTCAATGAGTAGCCCAGATTTCAAAAAAGCTATAAAAGATCCAAGAGTAATGATGTATTATTTGGAATTTTCATCATTTTTAATCAATAATAAAATCTATTCTTCTGATAATAATCCTTCAAATGTTGAAAAAATGTGTAGGATGTTATGTACAAAAGAAGGTAAAAGAAGATTACAAGATTTTCAAGATACTTTATTATCTTATGGATATGATGTATTAGGTGACCATGGATTATCATCACTTAAATAAAAAGAGCATACAGATACAACAATTGTTAAATTATGGAAAATTTTAAAGTATATTTGCATTGGAAAAAAAAATAGTTGATTATTTATTTTCATATATTGTTGCAACAAGAATATAATATTGTATTGTTGCTGAATATTACTCATGCATCCATATAATTACTATTCTTATTAATTAATATTATTTATTGTATATAAGATATAATTCTTTTAATATTTATTCATTTATAACTCGAGGTAATATAAAAATTAATTACAGTTGTATTTACTTAACAACCTAGTAGGATGTTGACAATTAACCTTAAAATATTGTAATTGGTTTTAATTGTTTGATCAGATTGTAGATTTCATTGAAATAATTTTTTTCTTTTTTGTCTCAGATTTGATTGTAGTGATTCTAGCACTTTTATACATTCCCTAAACAGGCTATTATTGTGTTGAAACGGTTTTTCTTCTGTCTCTAAATTATTTTTTCATCTTACAATTGCCCATGCATTTTAAATAATTATACAACTAAAGCTGCTATAATCCATACAATACCATATACTATGTATTATCAATAACAATTGATATATCAATAAAAATTGAAATACTATATTTATCCGACAATATGTAAATTATTAGAAATAATTGACAGAAAATATAAGTTACTATAGTGGTACCATTGAATTCCAAACTGGTGTAGAGCTAATTCTAACAATAGCTTAAGAATTCTTAATTAAGTTTTGGGAAAGTTTCATTGCAACCGCAATTTTTTTACACTGTACAATTGTACCGTCATAGCTACCAAAGTAAAGTATACTAGACTACCTGGTATAGCTAGGGTGTTTAACAATGAAATGCAAACTGACGTCAAATTTATGGCTTGAACCTAAAGTTATCTGGTAACTGTTTTATCAAGTGCAAATCAAGAAGGTCAAGCCACATCTAGTGCTTAGTAAAAAGATATACTTCGATGTATATTAATTACCTATGGTACTATTAATTAGTACCCGATCATATTTTGTGATGTTAGCAGCCGGTTTGAGCAAAGGTTTTTGTAATTGTAAAGTGTAGTTAACTAATGAATTCACTTGGTTGAAGATACATATTTAAATTAAAGTATTATAAATATTTAGATGAGAGCTTGATTGAATATATACATCATACAACAGTGCAAGTAGACTATCTATCCAATAGCTGCCTAGGTTTATATTATAATATTAGAATATCGAGATCCGGATTATGTGTATACTAGACATTAACGCAATTACAGTTTCGAACAATTAAGCGTGCAGTACTGCGTTGTAGTGGTTGGAAACATAATGTTTCTTACAGATCTCAAAAACATTAATAGAGTTGATATTTACTTGTATACAGTATTTACAAGATATTTATATAGTAGCTCGAGACCTTCGCTTTTGTATATACTGTATATACTCTTAAAATTTGATATACATTAATCAATAAGTTCAATATACACTGAGCCTATCTTAATTCAGAGATATTGTTTAAAAACACCAGTCTCTAACATTATTCCATAATAGACACCAGTACACACAACAAGTCGACTAGAACTTTGGACCCATGGTTTTGATCTGTATACCTTAGGGTATGAGCCATTTACCAGCCTAAGTTTGTTAATCGCAAAGGCTAGTAAATACCCTGTCTAGAGCTATATCAATATTATTATATACTCAACATACCAGCCTTTTATAACTTAGATAGTGTGGTTCCATTAACAATTGTTAACCCCAGTATTAAAATTTAATTTTCAGATTTATCCAAGCAATTCAATCCACTTCAAAAAGGATATCTTAGTATGATAATATATTCAGTATATTCTAGATGGTAGATAATATTCTGTGATCGCATGATGGCAATTATCATGAATCATGATATATTCATGTTTTTAAACCCCGTATTTATATTTTTAAGTCAAAAAACACGCCGCCTCAAAAATTAAAATGTTAATATACTAAAAAGGGCTTTTTGAGTTTTGTAATAAAACAAAGTTTGGTGTCATCCGGGTAACTATCGAGGCTCTACGCAGTAGTCTATTGTTTTTATCAATTCCGTGACGGGAAAATATTTCAAGTAAAAATTCATTTTTTTTTTTATTTTTTTTTTCTCTCTCTCTTTTGCAACACCAACACAACAAAAAAAAGAACCAATAAAAGATTTTATCGACATTGTCAATCAAATTATCTAAATATTGAGTTATAATATCAGCATCAATATATTTATTTATTTATTTATTTTTATCGTTATATTTATTACTTTTGACTTTTTAGTTTTTTTGGTTTAAATAAAAGAAGTTTTTTTTGATTATATTTGCAATTTAAAATAATTAATTATCACTACTGAAATAACAAAAGAAAAAGATTGCCACAAATAACAATTGACAAACTACAATTATAGAAAAAAAAATAATTGGGTTTAAACAATAATCATATTATATTTGTGTTTAATAAATAATGAGTAGAGAATATGATCGTCCGCCTCCAATGGCGTTAGATCAAGGTATGAATGATTTTAAAAATATTGATGATACTAACAAAAAACAAACAGATTCTAGAAGAAGAGATTCTTATAGTAATGATAATCGCCGTAGTGATCAACGTGATTATAGAAGAGAAAGAGATTATAATGGACGACGAGATCATGAAAGAGATAATAGGAATTACAATAATACTAGCAGAAGGGATAGCAGAGATTTCCCAGATCAAAGAGACAGAAGAGATTTTCCATCAAGACCACCGCAACAACCATCACAACAAGATAGAAGAAGACCTCCTCCACCACAGAGAGATGATCGAAGACGAGATGACAGAAGAGATGAAAGAAGAAGAGATGATAGAAGAGACGATAGAAGAAATGACCGACGAGATGATCGAAGAGAAGATAGAAGAGTCAATGACAGAAGAGATAGAGAACGAGATCGGAGAGAAAATGAAAGAAGAAGAGAAGATAGTAGAAGAGAACGAAATGGTCGATTTGATAGTAATAGTAGAGGAGGTGGTGGAGGAAGAGGAAGTTTTAGAGGAGGACCTGGAGGAGGAGGAGGAAGAGGTGGAAATTTTCAAAATAGTCGAGGACGTCAAAGAAGTATCAGTCCATGGAGACCAAGAAAAAGAGGTAGAGAAGCATCACCACCACCAGATTTATCAACTGTAATACCTATTAATGAGAGAGTTCGAAATTTCACATCATTGTGGGATAAAAAACCGAAAGGATTTGAGAATGTTGATGTTGAAAGAGCTAAATTAAGTGGATTATTTCCATCACCAAATAATCCAAAACAATTAGATGAAAAAAGATTATCAAAGTTAATCAATCCAGATGGAAGCTTTAGAGCAGCACCAACATTATTATCTCAAAGTACAGATGATGATGTTTTAAAACCAAGTAAATCAAAGGCAGCCAAAAGAGTATATGTCTCTGGATATAATCCATTAAAAGTTTTAAGGAATGATTTAATCCAATTTTTTAAAGACTTTATGAGTAATACAAAATTAGAACAAGATAATAAAGGTTTAATTATATCACATTCAAGAGAAACTAATGAAAAAGGTACTATTTTAATTGATTTTGTTACACCAGAATTAGCAACAATAGCAATAGCATTAAATGGTGCAATTATTGATGAATCAAACGAGTCCTTAGGTACATTAAAAGTTGAAAGACCAATTGATTATGTTATACCAGAATATGAAGAACCAATAGATGCAAATGATGATACAATATCTGTACCAGATGATCCAGATAAATTAGCAATTGCAAATATAGCATTGGCAGTAGAAGAAAATCAAATTAAAGAAATGTTTGAAGAATTAGGTGAAATCGAATCATTTAGATTTTTAAAAACTAAACAAGATGAATCAAGAGGTATTGCATTTTTAAAATTTAAAGAATCAGAATCAACAGAAGCAGCATTTGCTTTTAATGGTTTAGATGTTGGAGGAAAAAATATAAGAGTATTCAAATGTACTGAAGGTATTTTATTAAATGAAAAATTAATAAAATATTGTGAAAATAATATAAGACAAGTTATTAAGTTAGCCAATGATGAAAATATACAACCAATAATGGAAACTGAAATTTTACAATTATTTAATATGGTAACAAATGAAGAATTAGCAAATGATGCCGAATATAAAGGTATTGAAAATGATATTTTAATGGAATGTGAAAAATATGGTCAAGTTGATCAAGTTAAAATTCCAAGGCCTGCTCATGGGACTGTTGGTAGAACAACAACTAGAATTACATTACAAACACCAGGGGTTGGTAGAATTTTTGTTAAATTTACAAAACTAAGTGAAGCTAAAGATGCATTTAAATCTTTACAAGGTAAAAAGTTCAATGATCGTACAATAGTTGCAAGTTTTTATCCAGTTCGAAATTTTGAATTAGGTGCATTTTAAATAATTAATAATAATAAATAAATATAAAGTAATAATAATAGATTTTTTTTTTTTTCTCTAACCTCTTTTTCTTTTTTGTTGATAATATGCTAGTTGTTGAGGTACTCTTGGATCAAAAGTATGTCTGGCTACTAAATCATAAACTTCATCAGGTAATCTAGCAACAAAACTAATACCTAATTTTATAATTTGTTGAGCTTTTAATGAAGGAAAATTTCTTAATAATTGAATTGGAGAATGAGAATTTAAAATTTTCTCTCTCATTAAATTCAATTGTGCAATAACAAATAAAATATTCATATGAACACCATAAGCAAACATGAAATCCCATAATATTAAAACTTCACTTAATGGAGGCGTACAAGCTGATAATGTTAATACACTTGCAAAAGCATATAATTCAGCAGTTAAATATTTTGATTTTAAATATTCATATAGTTTTGGATCAATAATTTCTAAACATAAATCAACTAATCTTAACCCAGTATGAACTCCTTGTAATGCTGATTGAATATATAAAGGACAATCTCTACTTAGTAAAGTATCGAATAAAAAAAATGCTTGAGATTCGGTTTTACAAACATATAAAAATGGAGCTGCCAAAACATTCATACCTTGGACATATGTACAACTTGTTAACCCATCATCTTCACTCATCTTCCATGCAAAACTATTTAATAACCGAATTAATGATTGTTCACTAACTTTTTTTTGAAATGCATTATCTTTTGTTAATGTTCTAAAAGTATCATTTCTAATCTTGGAATATACTGTACTTGGACCTTTTTTAACTAAATTAAAATAATGCGATGATTTAGTTGGTGGACTTCTTAATAAAACTGACCAAACATATTGTCTATAGCTACATTGACCATCTGGTCCTGTCTGTGTCAATCCATCTACTAATACCTGATATCTAAGTTGTGATATCCCTGATTTTTGAATCATGGGAGGTTTACTTAACAATATCTCTATTGCATCTCTTTTTCTTGCTTCTTTTTGTACACTCATTCCTCTTTATTCTTTATTCCTTTATAAATGATAATGTTGAAGATTTCAATTGGTTCTGAATATTTGACAAAAAAAAATTGGAATGGCTGGGCTATTTTGAATTTAAGATTAATTTTGAGTGTAAAAGTACGTTATTTTTTTTTTTTTTTTTTTGGCGTTGTTTATTTTTGATTCTATTGGGAAAAAAATTCGTGATGTTTTTGTTTTAAATCATCGGAGATTTTAAACCGATCTTATTAAAGCTTGAACCTTCACAGCTTGAAAATCATCATCTAAACTTTAGATCTGAAAAAAATAATGTCAATCTCTATCTACTTGTACAATACAAAATAACGTACTCGAAATCTACAACTGGAAATCGATATTACAAACATACAAAAGAAATTAAATCATAAAAAAAAAAGAAATCTAAAAAGTCTATTAAATAGTGCTACTTTTTTGTAATTCTTTAAAAGAAAAAGGTTCATATGAATAACCTTCACCTTCAAAAAATTTAGACATTGCTTCAACCCAATGTAATCGTAAACTATGTAACATTGCAGATGTACCTTCCATTGCAATTAAAATAACACAAGTGAAAGTAAACCACATTCCAAATAATATAACAGTCATTGCAACACCTTTAACTCCATGAACACCAAATGCTCCACTGATTGTCATATTCCATAAAACTGCTGATAATTGATTATGAGCTAATGACAATGCCCATAATCTTAAATAACTTGCAGTATGACTAATACAATTTAAACAAAATTCAATAGTATGAATAACTTGATGAATTACAATATCACCAAAATTATATTCATGTTTATTATCAGTTTCTGCAAAATCTTGAATAATTAAATCTTCTCCTGCTTCTTCTTCCAATTCATTCATATCATATTCTCTTTCTTGATGTTCAACACTTTCATAACCTTGATCTCTTGCTCTATTATGTTCTCTTCTTAAATATAATGGTTTCATTAATAATAACCATGGAACACATACTAATGCAACTAGCAATAAAACTATTTGTACAAATGCTTGACCTGGATATAATTGATCATCAATATTTCCTGGTGATAAAAACATATTAATTAACATATTTAATAACCCTGGTGGTTGTCTTTCAATTGCAAACCAATCAACACTCCATTTATATAAAATAGTTAATGATAAATAACCAAAAATACTATTCATAAATAATAATCCAGGTATAAAATTCCCCCAAATATCAATTGGTTTTTTAAAAAATCTTGCATTCATTAATGAAAACATAAAATTATACAACATATGACAATAACCCATTAAAATTGATAACTTCATTTTATAAGAATTACCAAATAATAATGAATTTTCTGTACCATGCCATGCTGGATCAATACCGAATTTATATGTACCAACTTGTTTTGCAACAATTGTTTCACCAATTTCCCATTTTTTTGGCCATTCCCATCCACTTTTAAATAATGTCATTGCAAAACTAAACATATCATTATAAATAAATCCAGTATAGATTGAAAAGACTCCCATTAATAATAAAACATATCTACCTTGAAATGCCATATCAAAAATTTCACCTTTATCCATTTTATCTAAAGATTTTTCTTTCCATACTAAAAATCCTGCTGCTAATGCTAAAACTATACCATGACCCATATCACCAAACATAATTGCAAACATGAATGGAAATGTTACAATTGTTGCTAAACCTGGATTAATTTCTTGATAAGTTGAGATACCATAAGCATCAACAATTGATTGAAATGCACTTGTAAATTTATTTGTTCGATGAAAAGTTGGTGGAGTTCTATTTGTCTTTAATTCATTAACAACAGATGATGTTGAAACATTTGCATTATCAGTAATTCCTCTTAATGATGTTTTTAATAGATTTATTTCATCAGTTGGAATCCAACCTTCTGCAATTAATGATCGTCTTGATTGATCATAATTAAATAAATTTAATGCTCCATATATTGATTTTTCTTTACCCAACATAATTTTCCAAATTGAATATTGAGATGCAATTAATGCTAATTCTGTTTGTAATGTAGTTTCAGTATTGGATACAACATGATCAATTTCTTCTAATTGGAAATTAACATCAGTAACAATTTCTCTTCTAATATTCCAATCATGATCAACTTGATATAAATTAGCTCCCATTGATTCACAAATTTTTGTAATTTTATTAACAATACCTTGACCATGACCAAATACAATAAATACATCTTTTCCTTCCAAACCTTTTTCTTCAATTTGGAAATGTTCCATTAATAAATTACCTCTTAAACTTCTCCATAAAATTCTTTCTAATGCTCCAATTTTTTTATGATCCAAAACTCCTGCTACAAATTGTATATTTAATGCTGCGATATTATTTCTATCTAATCCTCCTACTCCCCCGTGTTCTGCTTCTTCAACTCTTGCTAATAATGGTGCATCATCATTATCTGCATCAACATGTATATCAATACTCATTCTAACATTTGAAGGATCTCTATTATTTTTATCAAAAAATTCTCCACTACTTAAAATAACAGCTCTTTTTTCAAATAATCCTAATTGTTTGTTATGTAATTGGTCATAACTTGAAGCCATTTCTTTTACTCTTGATTCAAAATGTGTGATTTTTTCTATTAATTCATCGATTTGGGTTGTAGTTTGCATTGGTAATGGTTCATCTGGTGGTGATGATAATTTAACATTGAATCTTTCAATTTGTGTATATAAATAATCTAGAATTTATTGTTAATTTTAATTCATTTGACTTTTTTCTTTTTATACATACTTAATTTTGTCTCCACATTTGCAATTCTTCGAATCTCATTAACAAAAGATCTTTGAAATAAACTTAGATCTGAATTTAACTATTTAATGTGTTAATTTTCGTTATTCTTTTTTAAAGAAAATTATTACTTACATCTCTTAATTGCATGATTCCTAAATCACCCAATTTAGATACTACTTCTCGACCAATTTCAGATGCCACGTAAAGTTGGACTAGCGACATATCCGCCGAACCTAATGATGTTAGTTATTCACTTCTCTATTCCAAAAATTACAATCAAAAACATACGGAAAATTGCCTCTCTACTGTTATTGCTCATTTTGATTTATAATACAAAGTATCTGAAATTTTGATCAAATTCATAAAGATCTGATAAAACTTTGTTATGAAATAATTTGATGATATTTTGATGATAATACTGAAGAGTAAAAAAATAAAAAAAAAAAAAAAAAAACTTAACAAGTGTTGTGAAAAAAAATCAAAGTTTGGTTTGTGCGAGTGGTTGGTGCGTGGATTAGTGCGGGAGGAGGATAATCAGTGTGACAGCGCACAGCCAAAACTGCTTATCGCGCTGCTAAAAATGTGTCGGATCGGGAGTTTAGATTTTTCAAAGATGTCGGAGAACCGTGTATCCATACCAGTATTTTGTAGACTGTGAGTTTAGGTATAGGTAAGGGGTTAAAAAGGTTTACGTCACACGTTTATTCTTTTGTGAAATTTTGGTGAACTTGAAACAACTACAGTGCTTAAAATAGATTGAAAAAATTAATCGTTTATTATTATGTGGAATCTGAAGTAATATATGATAGCATAATAGTCTGGCTATAATAATTGTAATTTGAAATCCTTTGATATTAAGAAGTAGATTGAGAAAACCAGTTGAAGCAACTCAAGTAGATAATTGAGTCTGCACGACAAATATACTACCTGGTATAGCTAACCACCTCAGAAACTAGTCATTATGTTATCATTATGCCCCAAATATTATGCAGAAAATTAATTGATTAATTATTATGAGATCTCAGTTCACAACTCAGAAGGTTAGTTAGCTTCTAACCTGGTGATATCGATATCCGACTTGAAAAATTGAAGGAAAAAAAAATTGGTATATGCTTCTTTCAGCCTTGCGATGATCTATCTGACAAATTTCTGATAAAAATATGCAATTTATACCGTTTTTTAACCCAATTTTATACCCTACTTCGTAAGGACTGTTTGATCCCATATCAACTTATCATTATTCCAAGCTACCAGTCTATATTCAATTCATGGGATTTATTCCTGCTGTATTTTAATTAAGTAGTGGTATTAATTTTTTTTGTTAAAGCATGAATTTTTTTCTCTCTCGCTTAATCAGCCACCTCCCACCAGAAGAAAAAAATACCAAGGCTTATTTTTAAGACAAGACTTTTTATTAAATAGCTCTTTTACTCCTTTTTTTTTTTTTTTTGCTTTTATCATTACGAACAACAAATTTCTACCCTTTTTGATTCCAAATTATTAATAACAAATAACCACATTAAAGAGAGTTTTTAGAAACATTAGACCTAAACTCTCTTTACTGAATCTTTAAAAAGTGGAATCAATAGCAAAAATATATTTTGGAAGTCATTATTATCCAATAGAGGCCTCATCGTTTTCTAGATCTAAAGTTTCTCAACAAACTAAAGATAATAGTTATCCAAATAACCGCAACAATAACAATAATAACGATGGGGTCCAATCTAATACATCAAAGGAGGAGCGAAAAAATTTAAACAATTCTTTGAATAGTAAAGAAAAAGAAAAAGAAAAAGAGCATCACCATCATCATCATCCGCATTTACATCATCACCATCATGATCAATCAAATCAACAACAACAGCACAGTTTCAATAATAATATATCAGCACCTACCCAAATTGAAACAGTAAATTATTTATTTAGCGATTATAAAGCAGCAGAAATTATTACTAACGAAAATGGATGTAAATTATCTAATGTAGAACTAAAAGTTCAAGGTTATGAATTATACATTGTTGAACAATGGACATGTGAAAGAAAATTAAATACATGTATTACAACTTTTACAGGCAATCCACAACATGAAATCACGGTTACAGTAGTTGAAGTTCCAAAAGATTCAAGTAAATGGACTTCAAAAACAAGAAATTATTTTGATGAATTGACAAAATTACATTTGAGACCAAAAGAAACAGAACATGGATTATTATATGTTACAAATTTAAGTTCATTTCCTTCAAATTTGAATCTGGTGCCAGTACCAAATGGTAACATTAGACAAGCATGGGATTTATTTTATGCAAATGAAAACTTGAGAAGAACTGGTTGTGGTGGTAGATTGGTTTTAAATATTGCAGCACCATCTAATGCATGTGAAGATAAATTTAGACAATTATTTAAAACTCATGTTAGTGTACCAATTACTTTTGCAGCTAGAGAATTAGCAACTTTAGTTCAAATTGTATTATTTTATTGTAATTTATTGGATCCAAAATATGTTGATGGTTTAATTTGTAATGAAACTATTAAAGGTATACATCAATGGTGGGATAAATGGGGACAAATTAGGCATCATACAAAACCAAAGGATGGATTGTTGGGCCCAATGACAGTATCAGCTATTATTGGCTTTTTAATTGGTAATAAGATTAGAATTGGATCAGTTATTGGATTAAATAAATTACCAAAAGATCCATTTGATGCACCATATTTTATTGAAAGTATTAGATCATTTCAAAAACATGAACATTTGAATAAAACAAAAAGATTAGATGATGAAACACAAGAAAGGATTTATATGTTAACTGATTATAAATTTAGTCAACAAAATGGTGGGATTTCTGGTGGGGATTTTTTTGGAATGGTCAAATCAACAATGAAAGAAGTTTCTGGTAAACAAGTTTTAACATTAGCAGATATTGAAACTTTGGATATCGATAAACTAGCAAATAATATTCAAGGATTAAGAGCAAGATATTTATGGTTAGGTAAAGGTACACCAAGAGATGTTAATACCGGTATGGGACATTTTTTTTATTCAGCAGTTGATCCAGCAGTTAGTTCATCAGTTAATCCAGCAGCTACTTTTCCAACAGGCACAAATAATAATGATTTACCAAATGCTAATAGTTCTAGTCTTAGTAGTAAAGATTTAAAAAGAGTAATGATGAAAACAGTATCTAGTCAAAAACAAAAAACTGATGATGTTATCAAACATGGTGTATCAATGTTTAAAAGTTCTATATATTATAATAGAGGTAGGGATGATGAAGAATTTATTGAAGATGTTACTGGTGATTCACCTCAACCTTATACAGCAGAACAACAACAATTACATTTACAACAGCAGCATAATCAAGAACAGCAAAGACAGCATCATCAATTAGATGGAATAAATAGTAACAATAATAGTGCACCTTCATCACCACCTCAACCAAAAAGAAGAGGTAGAATGAGATTAAGGAAATATATTTATCCATCATCAAGTGAAAGATCAAAATCAAGATCATCAAGTAAACGTTTATCAGCCAATTATCCAAATGATATTTTATCTGATGATAATTACCAAACTGATAATTCAAATAGATCAAGTGATGTTGAAGATGCTATTTTATCAGATCGAGAACATTATTCATCAACATCATCAGCAGGTTCTGAATCGAAACAAAAAAACAATAATAAAAAAGTTGAGCCGCACGACCCTAATACTGATAAGAAATGTTCATTACGCCGATCAGTATCATTTAATTGTTTATCAACAAATACTAATACAGTAGACGCTATATCAATGCAACGAGATTTTTTAAACAGTAATACCAAATTATCAAAAAGAATTAAACAATATGAACTAAGAAGATCACATTCTTTTTCATTAGTTTGTGAAATTATTAATAGATATGAACAACCGGTTTGTTCAGATTGGGAATTATCAAAATGGTATGGACAATGTTGTGATTCAAGTAGAAAATTACAAACTGAATTAGTTAGTTTAGAAGAAACTAAAAACAATGTTGATAATGATTTACAAAATGCAACAAAAAGATTAGCAACAGCATATCATACAGTTGAAAACATGAATTATGATTTGGAACAAGTTTGTGCACAAGAAAAAAATGTTAAAAATTTGTTAAATGATGTTGAAGCTATTACAAGTAGATTAACTTATGAAGCAAGAATGTTAGATGCAAAGTTAAGAGATGTTGAAGAAGCAGTAGATTCATTTCAATTAAAAGTTTCTGGTCTAGAATCAAGAATGGATAGAGTTGTTAATTCAAATAAAAAAAATTCTCACAAAAAAATCACTGGAAGAAGAAAAAGTTTTGTTAGTACTGAGTTTTGATAGAAGCATTACTAGTTAAATAAATACCATATAATTTATATATTTGCATATTTTTATTTTTTTTTTTATTCATTATTTTTTATTTCCCAATCATTTTATAAAAAATTGTCATGATGATGTTCATTATTTGCTTGTAAAAGTGCTCTAGCAATTTCAATTTCATCTCCATTAACATGATGCTCTAAATGGTTGTTGTTTGGATCATCATGAGAAACAAAATCTTGATGATGGTGGTGATGTTGTTGGTGATGATGATGATGATCTAGATCATGAACATTATCTGTTATATCTTCATGCCCATGATGAAGCGCATCATGACCATCAGGATGATGATGATGATGATGGTGATGACCCGAAGTTTCTTGATGATGATGTTCATAATCTCTATAATGCTCAATATGTGTATCACCATGTTTTGTTGAATCTACTAATTGGGCCAATTCAGCTGCTCCTAATAATGCATTAGTTGAAGCTTCATCATCATCATGATGACTATCAAATTGAAATGCAGCATTTAAATCATCATTTGTAGTATTTGTATGGTGGTGGGTATGTTGGTTAGTAGTATTATGCGCAGTTGTATTCGTATTCTCATTATCGTTATTATTTTCATTAGTATTATTCGTGATTTGATTCATATTATCATTATTGTTAGTAGTATTCCCGTTAGTATTATTGTTATTAGTAGTAGTAGTAGTAGTAGTAGTATTAGTCGTAGTGGTATTATTGTTATTATTGTTATTATTGTTGTTGTTATTATTATTATTAATCATATTATCATAACTTCGTTTCAATCTTTTTGAACCATTTGAAGAGTTTGATGGTTTTGATGCTTCTCTACATTCATCACAATTTCTAATAGCTTGTGCGACAGTTTCTTTAATTCGTGTCCAATGATATTTTTCAGTAATTTGTGATGTTGTTTTATTAATACCTGCATGAGTTTCATGATGGATATTCGTTGCAATTGCTAATTGTCGTTCTTGTTCAGGAACAACTTCTTTGTTATTTAACATTAATTTACCATCTAATAATCTATAATGAGCAGCAGAACTTCTTAATCTAGACTTTTCACTTCTATCAGATTTTGGTGGATAATTACCAGTTCTTAAATAAAATTTGATTTTTTCAAATCGTTCTTCACCCATTGTATCTTCATCATTTGATGATTGTAATTGTTTACCATACATCCAAGCATCAACTGCATTTTCATGACCTTTTAAAATACCAGCTCCTTTAACTTTACCTAATTTTTGAAATCCCATACTATCCCAAATTCTTCTTGCACCAATATTAGTTTCAAATACTAAATTAAACATTGAATAACTATATCCTAATTTAGGTGCCCAATCTAAATAAGCATCTGTTAAAGTTCTACCAATACCTTGTCTTCTAATTCCTGCATTAACTAAAAATCCTGCTGTACAAATATGTGAACATCTACCAGGGAAATTTGGTTTGATATAAAAACTACCTAAACATTCTTTTTCCCATACTCTATTATCATCTAATTGTTGTTGGTTTCCTAATAACATAACACCAGCAAAACTTCCAAACCAATAATTTTGAAATGTATCTAATTGCAATGTATCAAATAATGGTAAAGTATCACCTCTTTCAATTTCTGCATTAAATTCATCACATAAAAATACTAATAATCCCACTGGAACTTGATCTCTTGAACTAATTGGATAAATTGTGGCAGTTGTTTGTTCATCTTTCAATAAAACTGTAATTGGTTGTAAATCTGGATCAACTGCATCTGGTCTATAATGAGGTGGTTGTATAGGATCTTCTAATGCTGAAGGCATTTTTTTTTATGTATTCTAGCTTATTTGACCTTCGGCGTTAAAAAAAAAAAAAATAGAAAAAATTTTTGGTGGATGGTTTTTGTCGTATTTTTTTTACGTTGTACAACCACGTTTTTTTTCTATTATAAATATTAATTAATTTGATTAGTTTTTTAATATAAATAATATTGATTTATCTTATCAAGATTTAGAATAAATAGATCTTTTGATAATTTTCAATTCGATGATTAGATATATTTTTTTCTCGTTAAACTTAGAGGTGAGCCCCGTGCTGAACAATACACTTATACCGTTCCTGAATGTTCAAGTGTGTAAAAAAAAGATGATTTTTTTTTTTTTTAAAAAAAAAAATTTTATATCAACGAAAAAAGTTGGTGAGAAAAAAAAAAGGGACACAAAATTTTTGTTGACCCGCAAAATTTTTTTTTTCTTTCGGAATTCCGACTTTCAGCTTGAATGAAATCATTGTTTTTTTTTCTCACCTGTTTAGTACGGCTGAGTTTTGGCATTTTGGAACTTAAAAGTAAATTATATATGATAATGCAATTGAAAAAAAAAAAAAAATAGATACCTTAGACTATATAATGATAAATAAAGATTTAAAATCTTAAATAAATATGTGTTAGTAGTTTTAAATAATTAAAATCGATAGTTAAACAGTTAATTGTTTACCATAAATAAATGCAGAGACTGGTTTTTTCATATCCTTGAATTTTCCAGCATTTTTAATTTTACCTAATTTTTGATAACCTAATCGATCCCAAATTTTAATTGATGCAATATTAGTTTCAAAAATTAAATTAAACATTGAATATGTATAACCTAATTGAGTTGCCCATTTTAAAAACATTTCTGCCATTTTTGTACCAACTCCTTTATCTCTAATAAATTGGTTTACTAGGAAATCAGCATTACAGATATGAGAACATCTACCTGGATAATTTGGTTTGATATAAAAAGATCCTAATACTAATTCCTCCCAATTTGTGTTTGATGATGGTGGTGGTGATGGGATTTCATTTAATTCACCCAAAAATAAAATAGCTGCGAAAGATCCAAACCAATAATGTTTAAAATCATCAAAAGAAAACTTTTGTGTATGAGGATAAGTTTCACCTTTAACTATTTCTGAATTAAATTCATTTAAAATATATTGGATCAATCCATCTGGAATTTGATTGATATTTGTAATTGGGAATAATGTTGCATAGGTTCCATCTTTTAATACAATAATTTCTCGTTTAACTGGGACAATAAATTCAACTTCAGGTTCTTGTTGTACTGGTGTTTCTTCATCAGAAAATGCATCATTAATATCTTCTTCATCCTCATCATCATGTGCTTGAATAAATAATTGATTATTATCAGTTGTATCATTATTAGTAGTATTAGTAGTGTTGTTAGCAATTTTATTGTTAGTTCGTTTGTTAGTATTAGTTTCATTTGTATTGGTTACTGTTGTATTTAATGTACGAGTTTCATTATTGGTAGGGTTGGTATTAGTCGCTGATGAACTAGTTGCACTCTGATTGTTTAAATCCATAGATGTAGGTCTACCATTTTGACTATCTATAGCTGTAACTATTCTCGTCATGGCTTTATGACTTTTTTGTATAGAGATCAATAAATATTGTGGTAGTTGGTAAAAATCGAAAGGTTAATCAATGGAAGTAATTGTCTAGTTGAGGTGTTTAAAAATAATAATAATAATAATCTAGTTGTGGTTTTTTTTTGTTTTTAGCCAGGCGTGCCTCGTTCTTTAGAGCATATAAACATGTAGGCCTAACACTAGTTGCGTTGGGAATCCTCCAGATCGCGTACAAATTGTACAGTACCATATTGAAGCTTTGGTATTTTTATGCTCACGAAAGCTATCCTTGTAAAAATCTGAACTTGATTATAATAAGCTCGTTTTTTATTTGTTGATTTTAGTTTTTTATGGGTTAATCCTAATTGATGTTTATGAACAAGGTATTCGGAATGCAGCTCAAAATTTGATGTGTAGTTATAATTATAACTAAATTAGTCAAATATAAATATATCTATTCATTTGATTATATGTACTTTGTACAAGTGTATAGTAATATACATATATATATTATTTGTTCAATTGAAAGTTTTTTGACATACTTATTTATAATCATCATTAGTTGTAATATAGTTATAAATGGCTAGTTTAGATTGTATTTGTAAAATTATTATCACAGCTTTAAATCAATATATCGGAAGACCGACATATCTTGTACAATTGTACCAACAGAACTCTTGGGATAAATATAAATAAATAAACCTAATTTTTTTTTTGTAATACCTTTCAACTCAGCATCATATCATTGATAATATATATATAATAATGGGTCTAGCAGCAGTTGGTCAATTCTGTGCAACAGCATCATTAGCAAAAAATGCTCAAATCGTTGGTAAACTAATTCATAAAGCTTCTTTAGCAGGTGCTAAAGTATTATTTTTACCCGAAGCATCAGATTATATTACAGCAGATAAACAAGAATCATTGAAATTAGCATCAAATTCCTCAAAAGAATTTATTAATCCAATTAAAGAAACTTTATTAAGCTTACCGCCTGAAAAAAGATTAGATATATCAATTGGTATTCATGAACCAACTGAAAATGGTGATAGAGTTAAAAATTGTTTATTATGGATTAATAAATTAGGTGATATTCAATATAAATATCAAAAACTACATTTATTTGATGTTGATTTGAAAAAAAATGGTGGTAGTACATTAAAAGAATCTAATTCAGTTGAACCAGGTGATAAAATTTTAGAGCCATTTGATTCAGCTTTAGGTAAAATTGGTTCATGTATTTGCTATGATATTCGATTTCCTGAAATGGCATTAAAATTAAGAAAATTAGGTGCTGAAATTTTATTATATCCATCTGCTTTTACTTTAAGAACTGGTAATGCCCATTGGGAAATCCTTGCTAGAAGTCGTGCCATTGATACTCAAAGCTATGTTATTATGGCAGCTCAAGTTGGTAAACATGATGATGAAGGTAAAAGACAATCTTATGGTCATTCATTAATTGTTGATCCTTGGGGTACTGTTCTAGCTCAATGTCCAGATATTGATAGTGAACCTTGTATTGCAGTTGCTGATATTGATCTGGATAAATTAAAGAATGTTAGAATGAATATGCCATTATGGGAACAACGTCGTGATGATATTTTTTCTTAATCTTTTTTCTGCTGTTCTTTTGGTAAATTAGATTTAGCATAAGATAATTTATATTTATAATTGTTTAAAAACATTAACATTTGCATTCTATCATTTTCAACTTCATTATAAAATCTATCTTCATCTTCCAACCTTTGCTGATAACTTTGATGTAACAACCCTTGAGCTTGATTATATTGATTTACCCATATTTTTGCATCCTGATTCATATTTGTCATTGTTTTTTCAAATTTTGATATTAAATCAGAGCATTTATAATTAGCTTCTTGTAATCTTTGCAAATGCATTTTTAGTTTAATATTTTTTTGATAATCTTGACTAACTGGTTCTTCAATTTCATCTTCCTCAATAATTTCACAGTTTAATTCCTTTAACATTTGTAATCTTTGATTCTCACTAGCCATGACTTGATTCGCCTTTGTTTCTATCATCTGCCGTTGATTTTTATTATCTTCAACTTTTTTCATCAAGTCTTGTACGAGACTTGTGACTGTATTCAAGTCACTCATTATGATCTATATTGTCGTGTCGTGTTGATATTTTTTGTATTTTTTTTTTTTTGGTTTTTTTTCTTGGTGTACAAGTACATATTAAAGCTTAAGCACTAGTAGGCGAATATACATGCTTGAGCAAACTTTAAGGCCCAATTACTATTTGATCCGCTCAAACCGATCTCCACAATATTTTTTTTTTTTTTTTTTTTGATCTTTTGCCATCCACTTATCAAAAATAAAAAATAAGACTTAATAAAATGTTTTCAGTATCAGGAAAAACTAGAGCTTTAGTTACATTATTGTAAGTATTCTACAATCAATTCATTTACTAACAATGTTAGTCACAACCCAACTTCTACAATTTCAAAAAACATTGTATCAACTTTAAAAACTAAATATGAAAATCAAGCAGCAAGACCATTTGATATTGAAATTACAGAATCAAAACCAACATCTGAACAATTAAAAACATTAAAATCTTTCACTAATAATAATCCGCAATTAGAAGAAAGCTCTTTAATTCGTCCAATTTTAGTTGATTGGTTTAATGGTAAAGTTGCAATTAATAATGAAAATGAATCATTAAAGATTTTACAAGATATGCTAAAAAAATAAAATCATTGATCTGTTTTTGTTTTTTTCTACAAAAAATAATTATATATTAATAAAAAAAATTCCCATAAATACAAAATATATATATATATTAAACTATCTCTACTTCTTTTCCTTCTTTTCTTTCTTTTCCTTTTTTTCCTTCTTCTTTTCTTTCTTCTTTTTATCTTTATCACCTTCATCATCATCATCTCTCTTTCTCTTTTTATCCTTCTTTTCTTTCTTTTCTTTTTTATCTTTCTTTTCTTTCTTCTCCTTCTTTTCTTTCTTCTTTGGTGATTCTTCTTCTTCATTATCAGATTCATCATCTGAATCAACAGCCATTGATACATCAGCAGATTTTGTTGCAACATCAGCATCTTCATTATAACCCTTATTATCATTTAATTCAACTTTTTCGGTTTTTCTAACATTAGTTGCAGCTCTTGCACCTGAACTGATTTCTCTACCTTCCATACCACTTAATTTTCTTTCTAATTTAACTCGATCTTCAATACCAATAGTAGCATTTTCCTCTCGATCTTCTGCTAAAGCATCATATCTTAAAGAAACTGAAGCTTTTGCTGCCAACATACGAGCAATTTTACCCTTATTTTTACCACTAGCTTGACCAATTAATGATGCATGATATAAAATACCATATTTTGGAGTATCGTGTTTAGTTTTTAAAGCTTTAAATAATGCTTTTTCAGCACCCAAAATTTGAACAGTTGAAGCTGGAGCTTTTGCTAAATTGATTAAAGAACCAGAATGAGCAATTAATCTTGCACCAACTAATTCACCAACTAATGATGTCAAATTTGGAGCAATTGCTTGCATTCTTGAACTTAAATAAGTACTTAATTGTTCTCTATATTCAGAAAATTCAATAACTTGATCAGCTAAAGCTTTAATATTTAACAAATCAAAATCAGTAATTTCAGTACCCATTGAAACTTCTGCTGCTTCTTTTAATTGTTGTTCAATTTCTTCTGGCAAAATTTCACTTAAATCAGTTTCTCGACATAAATTTCTATAACCCATTGCTTTAATACATTTGGCATAAGCAATATTATCTTGAACAATTTTTGCCATTTCTGGGAAATGCCATCCATACCATTCTTTAATTCTCATGGCATAAGTATTTAATTCTTTATCCAAATCATCTAATAATGCAATAGCTTGAACAATCATAGTATCAACTTTATCTGGTGAGAATTTTAAAGTATGTCTACCTAAAGAATGAGCTAAACCTAAAGTAACAGTTCCCAAAACTTCATCAGTAACACCTGGTAATAAAGTACTTAAATTTTCTCGAATAGCTCGATAAATATCCATAGTATTTGAATCACTAACAACTGATAAATTCATATCTGGTAATTTATTGATACTATTACCTAATTTAGCATCAGCAACAACTAAACTTCCTTTCTTTTCATCTTTTAATTCTTTTAATAATTCAGCTAATTTTTCACTAACTTGACCTTCCATAATTGCATTGATTTCTTCTAATGCAACTGCTGATGAATCAAATTTTGAAAATCCTTTTAATTTAAATTGACTTGCAACTTTATCAGCAGTTGATAAATCATCTAATAAACTATCAGATTTGTATAATTTTTTATCTTTAGCTTTTAATAAAGCATAACCTGCGGCTGTTTCTGTAAGAACGTAGGTCATTGTTGTCTATGTTGTATTATGTTGTTTGGTGAAGAAGTATTGGATTGAAAGATAATGGGTATCAACGTTCTTGAAGAAAAAAAAGAGAGAAAAAAAAAAAAAAAAAAAAAAAAAAAATTTTTTTTTGAGATGAAAAATTTTGATGTTTTGTGAAAAAATTTCACTTATGCAGTGATTAGATTTTTTTTTCTCTTTCTTGTTAGTGCAATAAAAAAAGCTTGGTGAAAATTTTCACACAAATTGATTTAAAGCTGTGAGCGGCTTAACTTTTTTTTTTTTTTAAATGATTCAAGACATTTATGGCCGCGCGAGACGGATGCTAGCATGAAAAGATTTTTTTTTTAATTTTTTACATCAACAAAAAATTAAATTTATATTTTATTGTAAACCATTATTAGGCATTGCTTCGACAATTTAGATCATGGTTTGATATATCAACATGGGAAAGATACATTGTGCGAAACTACAGCCAACGTTGTAACTTTATTAGAACAATGTTTTCATCCCCTTAATAAAAAATAATCAAAAATTGATCTTTTCAGAATAGAATTCTCATAAAGAGATGTTGATAAATATAAAGATGGTACAAAAAGTCACTTTAAGATTTTATTATCCTATTTAGAACTTTCATCTACATGTATGTATATAGCAGAAAAAGACCTTTTGGACGCTCTTAATCAGATATATATCCATCTAGAATTAAAAATGGTTTCAGTTAGTTCAATGGAGCGAGAGTTGCGAAAGGGCAAATATCTATAAATGGTATAGATTCTATGCAGGCCTCCTGGCGATTTATGTATATTCCAAATATTAACCATAAAAGACCTAATAATATTATAATAATTTCTCAAATAATATCAGCAATTTAATACTATAAGTGATGGTAAACAGCTACTTTTAGGATAGCTAGGTCTTCCAAAAATCCAAAATCCTCTTTGAGATTGCATAAAAAAAACAAGTAACTTCCACACGACTTTGTTATAATTTTCTAATTCAAAATCTTTAATCTTAGATCAATATGTTCTTATGATGATGTTAATTATAAAGAGTAAAACGAGTTTCTAAACCACCATTTAGGGCTAAAAATATAGAATCCTTCAATTGAGAATCCATTGGAAATTTGGCTGAGTTGCATGTATAGTATGGCGGCACTTTTAGCTAGCGCTGTTATATATAATTCAGTTAAGCTCATAACACTGTACAAGTACATATGTCTGCTTACCTTTTAATTTGTTATGTGTACTATATTCTTTTGTCCATGCATGCATCATATATATACATATCCAATACTGATCATATGAGCTACGTTTTTAAAGAGTTACTGTTATATCGATAAAATGTAAACCATTGGACGTGTACAGGTATCTATATATAAGATCTAAGTAAACGTACCAGTAGTAGTATGTATACTATAGGGTAACTCTAAAAAATTGTGTAGATATCATGCATATTATTATTTACAATAATATAACTACAATATTGTGTACCAGGTATCAGTATCTTATCGCTATGTATAGCTCCTGTATGACTACACTTATACGTTATAAATATAACATTCTCGGAAATCACCTAAATTGTTAACATTAACAGCAAAAGTTTAGTATAAAAATCAAGTCGCATATTGTGGGGTTATTTTTTGTTAATTAGTGATTATCTATATATGTGGAGAAAATAATAAAACAAACAAATTTTATAACAACTACTAGTTGGTAGTACCAGATAATAGCACAATTACAACAATAATGATAGAAGAATATTAAATAAACACAGTAAATAATTTATTCAGTGTAGCATCAAAAATTTAAAAGATATAGCACTTGTCATATTGTACTGATGTAGTAGTAAGTTGTCGTACAATTGTACAGTATCGCTTCATTTTTTTAGAGGTCGCTTAATTATAGGCTTTATTAGCCAGAAAATCTACGGTAGCTCACGCTGGTTTTTACAGCTTAAAATATCTTGTATGGGTTAGCCATTCAAGCTGTCAAGAAATAGAGCCACTTCAATGAGCATTAGGCTGGGGTAATTTTATCTAGATATAAAAAATCAGGAGAGTACAATAACAAGTTAAATTAAATGATAATCTGCTGTAATATTTATAAATACTCAGCCTCGGAAACAAACACCTATCTGGATATCGTCACATATAATGGATCCAATCGATATACAATATAATTGCGATGAGTTCAAGCAACAATCTCTTTTAAGAATTGTACATATTATTTGAATGAACTTTTGAAATATCATCAAGCAAGAAAGTTCATTATCTTAAGCTTTTAACCATGTCACAATTATCCGCTATAGCTATAAGATCAATATATCCTGAAATGTGTAGCTAGTAATATCCATTAAAAGAATCAGCAATTAAATGGCTGCACAATATATCTAATAGCAAGTACATTTCTAAAAGATGTACTGTAATATTACCACTGGTACATGATAATAAACTCAACAAAGAACATGTATATGATAAAATACAACCTACATGGTGTACTGTATCGATAACTAAAATCAGTCATGTTGAACTCATAGGAAGTATTTTGTAGATCATAGATTCATGATTGCAATGAATTTATCATCATGGATTACAGTATTTTGATATATTACCGATTTTTAGATTGCCCATAATTAGATTTCACAAAATGCACGAATTATAATACTTCGGCATTGTTCTATGGCTATTTTGTTTATATATTGTAGTATAAAGTTACTGTATATAATGTATTAAATGAAGTACTGTAAAAATATACATAAGCCCTAAAAGTGAAAAATCTACAGGTGATTGAGGGTATAATATTGTTAATACGATTCCTTAGTCATGGTATTATATAAAGTATACTATAGATGCATGCTTGATATAAGCGGCTAAAGTTGATATTCACCAATAAGATTTATTTCATGGAGATATGTAGGTTCACAAGTTCCACTCAGGCCTCAATTACTATTGACCAATTGTGGATGAGATTTTATTCAGCTTTTATTATTATAATTTGATAACATTTAAATTTGAAATTAGATCTATCAAGAGGGTTAAAATTAGCGATCTTTAATCGATCCGATTAATTGATCGCGACATCCATCGGAATTAATCAAGCCCTAAATTTCTACAATATCGTACAGATTGTACAAGAAATAGTGTATGTACTGCACTATTATACCATATGGCACTTAAGTTGTATACTGAAAATAGAGTTATCATTACAAGTTAAAATTAGTGAAGTCTAGGTCCAAAATTTGGCTTAAAGAGTTGAATGGATATAGTTATCGACGTACTTCAGTAATTAATTAATTAAAGATGAATGGATATAGTTATCGATATGCTTAGGTAATTAATCGAAATATGCCTTTAAATATCATACCATATGTATACTCAGTTTCTGGTGCTAATATCGATTGTAATCCATATTTGAATCAAAATCCTAGTAGTGCATACCGGTCTAAGGCTCTCCGATATTTTTCACACCAAGTAAGTACTCTCAAACTACACAGGCCTGGCAAACATCAATTGTCAACATATGATTTGAATAATTAATGATCTAGTGTTTAGTATTTCAATAATATCCATATCAATTATTATGCAGTATTTGTATATGATACCTGGTACCAGTAATTAATATTGACCACTCAGGAATCATTATAATAAATTATTGATCTGATTGAATTATGGATGATGTCTCACGATATGCTATGCCATGTGGTCTTTCTTGCACATATACATATTATTATTAATTCAACCTCAGGCATGGAGGCTATATTATTAAATATTATCGATAATAGTCTATAAGCTAACCAAGTAGTGGTACACATTTAAGTCGAGATTTAAATTAAGCCTCTATATTTATTACAGACTACTATCCGATTTATAATTACTAAGGTTCCATATATGACATGTACCAGGTATATTCCGATGCTGTAATATGAACATGCAGCTTTAAGCTTAGACAGATTTATGTGGTATATACTTCATGTGCACCTGAACCTGAGTTATAGCTTAAATTGATATTTAAAACAATCTTATACAGCATCCATACATGTTACTGAAATTAAATAATATATAAAATTTGACAGGCATAACACAGTATATGTAGCTATAGTACCCATAAAAGTATTATGATGCTACATATCGTGTATGTATGTATCTTGACACCTAATTAATATATGCTTAATTTTTTCGATATCTAAAATTAGATAAGATTGGTATCTTATTATGGTAAGGACACAAAAAGGTTTTAGGCATGTTATAACTGTAACTATACCAACAATACCCAATTAATATTTTTAAACAAATGCGTGTTGTACCATATAAGGAGATTTCAAAATTTGAAAATAATTGCGAAAGCTCTAGATGACCAATCATTATTTCAAGACTCTAGTATTTCCTTCGTGAAATGAGGCAATTCACTCAACAATTCAGCTGATACTGTGCTGTATAATAATTGATACTCTCAGTATACTTACCGTCAGGCATGAGCTAATAATTACTGTAAATTATCTTGAATTTAAAGGGTTTACAGATTTTTAGTTTTAAAAATAAAATTGATCGATTTTTTGTGTCAATCTTTTGCTTATAATAGTAAAAAGATGGGTTATCAATACCTGGGTACAATGCAGTACAATGCAGTAATTTACAAGTATCTGATTCGAAGGATCCATATTATCTTTAAGTTAATAATACATCAGATGAATTTGATATGATTATAAATAATAATATAGACTACCAAGCTATCTCAGCCTGTATATATATCATTTATAGATGGATGTGTCACTAAGAAAAGGGTTTTTTTGGCCTTCTTTTTTTTTAAAATTGGGATGAACATGCACAATTCCCAAATTGGTCTATCGCGTCATCTTGCAATATTATTTATTGCATGATGGATAATTTTTAGACCCATGGTTACCTCAGCCCGGTATACTGTAAGCCTTGGAATATTATACATGTAATACAATGGCTATCCATATCATGATCCTGGAATTACCAAATTGTGGCACTTTTGTAGATGAGAATTTAACTTTGGAAAATTTTGAATACAGTGTAGATGTTAATTATTTTGTGACAATATTTTGTACAATCCAGATCTGATTTTTTAAAGTGAACTCCATCTGGATGCTTTACTATGATCTACACTGTATGAATAGTGTGTTTTGAAGTACAACATAATCCAGCAGCACAAAGATGCATATGCAATATCAGAATTCTAAATTACGGCTTTAACCGGTAACATGACAGGTTGAACCCACCCCAGGGATTCTTTTAGATCTCAACAATTGCAATCAACAGCTCCTAAATATCGGCCATCATTAAATTTAAATCAATCCTTATCAGGATATACTGTGCAAGTATGTATTGTATGGATGTATGGGTGCCAATTTATTAATTGTAACTCTTCTAAAAATGATTTATCAACTATATATAGATATAAATCTATTAAAAATTTTACTTTTTGTGCCACTGGTACTACTGTAGGTTCATATCTAGTAAATTATCCACTAAACCCCTACTTACATGTATATTGTATATTTTAATCATAATATTAGTACACCTAATCAAAGAACATAAGAATCCACTAAAGGATATTTGCCAGGTATCCAGGATCTTTGGTTTCTAAGGGATGATTACTGTACTTACAATACTTGCTAAATAAGGACAATACAAACTTACCAGTATTGAATGCATACCACTTGTGATGCTTTGCATTCAAGTTTTGTGCTTATTACCCCAGGCATCAGGCCTGATCCAATATACCATGGTACATCATGATATATATGTATTTATGAATTCAAAAATACATCGATACTGCTTAGCTATTGTAATAATTACACACAACAATCAAACCCCAAACTAGGATCTTACATGTATTACATCTGAGTAACATAATTACAGTACCAGGTACCAGTGGTAATTGTCATCATCGATTCTTAAATTTTTTTTTTTTAACCATTGTTTATGATCCTATTTGGGTTTAAGATTAATATAGCCTCAAATAGATCTTGCTTTTTTAATAGAAATAATTATCAAGCGATTCCCTGCATCAGATAATCTTCAAACTTTGTACCATCACGATCAATACACTCTGAGAGGTACTGTACAAACCAAACTGTAATTTAGCAAATCTGATGACAATGACACCTTAGTGATTGGCATTTAAGCAATAATGATGGTAACTTATAATTATGGCAATCAAATTAAACTTTAGGCGAAAATTGCTAATAATATGATTCAAGATACAGTTGATTAAAATCATGATTAAAAATTTTAATCGATCTCAATCAATATGACTTGAGGTTTATACTGAGAAAGAAACAAAGTTAGCATTTTTTTCGGGGTACAGACTGTAACCTTCTGCTACTAAGTAGCCCTCATAATCCAAATACTGTATACTGTATAATATCGCAACATCCCCAGCCATATCATCTGGATGATTTCCAATCCTTGCAAAGTATCATCTTAAACAAAAATACTTTGATGTTGAGTTTTTTTTTTTTTTTTGGGTTCCGATTTTTTTTAGCTGTTCATCATTAGAAGTGTAAACCCTGGCGGTACGTTCACGCGCTGGCGGGCACAAATATCGATATTTTTAATTATTACAGTAAAATAGACATTATCCCGCCCGCCTGCATAATTATAGTAGGTGTCAATAAAGAATTCAACAAATGAGACACTACCTATTGAGATTATTAAAAAAAAAACACTGATTACATATATTTACATCAGATGCAACTCATGTTACTATAATTATGATTTACGACTTCAAGTTCGAATCATCAGGTGTTAAAGAGCAAAAGTTTTGAAAAATATGTAATTTGTATGGTGTATTGATATTTTATTGCTTGCAAAAAATTTTACAGAATAAAAGATCATTTTGCATTGACTTTGATGCCAGGTAAATCAGAGCTTCGATACCAGAAATCAGCTGCTCAGTATCAATTTAGCACAATTTAATTTGTGGTTTACAGTAATTGTCTACAGTAAAAGCATAATCTGGATAAAATTTTAAATGACATCTCGGCTATATGTATATATGGTAAAGCATTTGAAAATCATTGATAAGAAACATATCTAAGATTTAGTAGATGTAATAAATTCTATGAATATCAATTTCCCTAAATATATTGTATGATGTACCTTGGTAAATTGAAGATTGCATGTACCACCAATAACACTATAACTTCCTCCATAATTTTATGAGATATATATATGATAGTGTCTTCAAAACCTTATAAGTACATAAAAGTTTACATGTATATCCTGCCAGCTGTATACATCTATCCCTATATCCATTTCTAGCTATATAATCTTAGATACATCCGGATATATGTATATGATTTGGATCCATACCAAGTATAAATTATGCAAGATATTATTCTTAATACAGACGTAAAAAAGCTCGTTTTAAAAACTATGGGCACTTACTTCAATGCTTTAAATACTAATATCCATATCAGCAGCAAATACAGTATATCATTGCAAATAGTTAACAAGAAGGAAAAAGACCTCAGGGTCGCTATTTGATTACAACTATATATTACTGCAGGAATTCTTAAAATCTACAATGAATTTGTAGTCCGAATTTTTCTATAAAGTCATCATCCAGCTTGATCTTAAACTTTAGATCTAAGATCTAGGCCACCTATAGATAATATTATTATGCGCCAACAAATCGCGTAGTAGAGGATGGAGAGATCATATATCCATATCATAAGCCCATAATGCATTGTCATTATTATATATATCCAACAATTATAGTATTACTGCCACTGGGGGATAAAATAGGAGCTTTATATGTAAATATACCTACTACCTTCGATGACAGAACATTTTCTTAGAGTTCAGTGTTATAATGGTACTTATGGGAATAATACACTACTGTTTAATGTACCTATACAACAGTAGCAGTCATTGATGAAATAATGTACAAACCGACCTATAAGAAACACTTTTTTTCTTGTATTACTGTATCGGATAAAGAAAAAGCGGAGACGATGTGGAGATCTGATGCCGATATTCAGAAATCATAATCTATGCCTGAGACCGTACGTGGTACGTAGCACACACGATAATTTATAACTCGTCTATAGTACACACAAATTTTATGGGGTATTTTTAGCAAAAAGTCTAACTTTGGTACTAGATCCGATAGGGATATTGTAATTATTAGTTATAAATGTAATAGATTACAGTAAATATTGCAGTATTTAGGTCTTCTACTTAAAGCGACTCCGAATTCACATTTAATATTTTTGGGGATGTTTATAATTTGTAAACACGTCCGATAAAGCGAGCTTTTTAACTGTGCATATCCAGTTTATTAAACTTTATAAATTTTGAACACCAGTGGGTTCAAGGGCAATTTAGAATAATAAATACTACCAATAGGATAAATAGGTTTTTATGACCCTCATTTAAGAAAATTTTATTGACTAAACACTCCTTTTAAGTTAAAGATTACCTCAGGCCAGGTTTATCGATATAACTGCAGCCTAGGTATGGTTTTGAATTTATTCTGGTATGGATGTGTTTACAATTTGTAGGATCTTAAGGATTCGATGTCAGGCATAAAATTAAGTCTGGTACGATACTGCTGATAAGTTTTAATCATTTCAAAGTTTAGTCTTATTATTAATAAATAAATATTAAAAAATTCTCACGGGTTTAGGACAGTACTAGTAACCAGCCAACAATAAAAAATCCACTTTACCGTATTAGTGTAGATATATTATACAGTTACATATATGTATATACTGTCTGTATACATGTATGATATACATGTATTCAATTATACTTCAATATAAAATATTTTTGCAGCATCATTGCATCTGATTTTTCGGCACTAAATTTTTCAATTACCTTTCTTTTTAAATATTGATTTGGATATATATCATTAAACCAGCTTGAGTTGTTAATTTAATCATAAAATTATTGTACCAGCCTAACTGAGTGTATTATCAAATTACCCAATTGGTAATGCAATGATTCGTGAAAAAAATTTATACGCAAGTCAACAAACCTTATCTGCATAAAAAATATAATCATGCATCATGCACAATTCTGGACAGGGTTGAATCTGATTCATCAAATTTTCCTTGATTTAAAGCATGCCCTGAGGCTCAAACCCAATTTTTTTTTTTTCAGATAGATAAAATTGGATTACACTTACCATTATGAGTAAACAAAACTTTGAAGTTTTATAGCACTCTTCAAACAGCTATGAAAAATCTTTCTGGAAAAAGTTCTCTTTGTGGCAATCTATTATCAAAATGATCAAGGTGGATCTCATTATCTGTGGTATTTCACCCTTATAAAAGAAATATCAATCCCGCAAGCTTTCGAGTTTACTCGTAATAGTACAAATCCTTATAATGAACCACCATACCATATATGGTAGTATGAATCTAATGGCCGGTATGAAATACTCTATATATATAGATATTACAAAGATTGCGCTAGGAGAAATTTTTGATAGTTTAGACCAGGTACATTTTTAAGCGTATAGCTCATCTCCGTGGCTAAGAATTTTCTGTAGAGTATATGTGCATAAAAAGTACACCTGTATCAGAATTCAAAATTTACTCCTGAGATGTATAATTGTTACAGAAGAAATTTTGTTAACCAAATTTATATTATAAATTTATATATCTACCTCAGGTAGTACCTAGTAATAATATAATAGGATAAATACCTGGTCCAATTTTATTACTAAGATCCTAAAAAGATATTTGGAATAAGTAAAGGCAATTGCTACTATAATGTTTGCAAATTTATCATACAGGTCAATGTATTGAATGAATTCTTAGTTAATATATATCTGTATATGGCACAGAATACTACTGTATTGAGCAAACTTGCGCAACCTGAGGTATAATACCTGATATGAACCGAAGTCTATTAGAAGTATACGATACAATGATTTCTCGACAATCAGCAACATCTTATGTAAGTTCCAAATATACATGAATAGCCGTTACTGCTTGTAAGTAGTTAAATCTTGATACAGTACATCTGGTAGGTTATAACAATACAGATGCCCCAGTAATGTATACAGACGGTTGTGCACAGTGTACCAGGTAGTGTAGTTACAATGGTTGCTGTTAATTGTGGTACAATGAAGATACATATATACATTGTAAGCCAGATGCGTATTGTACTACAATATTACTTTAATGAAGCTTCTAATACTCGGATAAAACGAGCCAAGTTGCAACATTCCTGATCAAAATAAATGTAACCTATATCGATATATATACTTACAGTATACATTGTTTTCTGCTTACTATCAGTGGACGCGTTTCAAAAATTTTTTTATAGTCAATTGAACAGTATTATTTAGCCAACCTAGGGTTATTCTCTTAACTAATATACTCCTCAGAGTAAATCTTTCTATATTCTATAGGTGAGGGTATTTCGAGTATTAACTAATAGATACATCCGGTGCACATGATAAACGTGGCTATATATACTTAGTAGCAATATACTAGCCAGCTTACAATTAATGTACTTTTTTGATGGTAATATACATGTATATCGATCGCGATATATAGATATCCCGATAAAATTCCTTTCTTTACGTGAATTTTATGAATAAACACAGAAATAAGTCATGAGGATACTTAGATACTAAAATTAATATTTAATATTTTGTATTACGCTTATTGTTAAAGAGGTACCTGAATTTCATTATTATATATATCCAACAATGAACAAATATTTTTGTGAATTCCAAGATGATGGAAACAGTATAGATATAGATCTATTATAAAGAGAGATCCCTTGTGATTGATAGAAGGAATGAGAGATGTGTTTAGATCTTTATAGCTGGAACCTGAGCTGAATCTATTTATATTTTATAAACCATAATTTAATTTCAAAAAATAGACCTATCTATTGGTCATAGATTCAATTTATTGTATATTTTTTTTTTCTCTTATTAGTTTCTTTATAAAATATATGTATTAAAACTATAGATGCAGTGTACCATTGTAATCTGAATATGCCCATATGACATCTCAGGATTAAAAAGACTTAAATCTTAGAGATATATAACCCTAATTAAAAAATTACGATGCCATCATCAAGGAGTATTAAAAGGGATGATCACGAAGAAACTTATATTTTATAGACTTAGCTTATAACTTGTAATCATAATAAAAATTTAATTAACAATACAGGCTATTTTTTGAATATAATCTAAGTTACCACAAGGTGACTATGTCCTTTGTTTGAATTTTGACCTGATGCTTAATATTTTAACATACTCTGTATAATACGATCATTATCATCATTTTGAAGAGCTATTAATTAAACAACTATCTAACTCTAAGTCAAACAAGATCTTTTTTTCAAGAGCAGCTGAGATGTTTTATCTGGGTTCTTACAATGTAAGCTTGGGAGAAAAAAAAAAAAAGGTCATTTTTGTTAGAAACAAAAACCGGGGATAGCATATCGGAGGAGCCCCTAGCCCTAGAAATTTACAAACTCATTAGATAATATTACTGTAGTAGAAATTTGACAAAACTCTTTCTCATAGTCTTAGTATATTAATCATAATAAACTTACATAGATGATAATAAATATAGAAATACAAAATAGATTTTTTTAAAAATAAACTAGACACTTTAGATTATAAAAATTGAGGCTTTGATAAAGACTAAAATGATCGATCTGGCTAATCCTTAAAATTGAAGGTTTTTCTTAACCAATGGTATAGTCAGAACCCTGAATAATTCTAATCGATGTCTATTTTGATGCCTTGCGATCTTAATTAATAAAGCAAAAAATATGTTTAGTGCCATTCATTTCAAAATTATTTTGTGAATAAAAATATACAAATTTGATAAAAGTTGGGGTTCGTGAAAATATGGTGGTAATATAAGTTTTTTTTTTTTTTGTTGTTGGTTAAAAAAGGTCATTAAAAGATAAAATAAATAAAAAAGATCATAAATAATAAATAGCTTAATAATAACTATACTGCTGCAGTTCTTCTGGCTGACTGTTGATTCTGTGATTGTTGATCCATACTCTTTGATGGTTTTCGAACATATAAAACATAAGGCATTCGTTGTAAACTATGCAAACCTTCTTTGGTAGCTCTAAAAACAGCTTCGAATCCTTGACCATTATGTCGTGGTGTTGTAATCATTTCAGTAGCACATCTTTTAACATTAAACTGGCATGTTTCGATTTCATGGAAGCCTGCGGTTGGAATAAATTGAACAATAACTTCTTCTCTAATTTGTCGTGCCATTGTGATTGTATATGTAATATTAGTGTCTGTAGTATAAAATAAATATGAAAATAGGAGTAAATAGAAAGGTATCAAAGTAGGTTAATTAATGATAATATTGATAATAATAATAATAATAAATAAAGATATGTCAGTAAATGCTAAATTGGCTTTGATTTTTTATGTTAATTGATAGTGAATTGTTGTTTTGATAATAAATATATATAGAGGAATTAGAAAAAAAAAAGGTTGATGAATTTAGGATATCAATATCTTTTTATAGTTTCGTTAGAAAAAAACCTGCAAACCAGGTACTGTTGCATTAATCATCAGCTTGAATAGAGAAAATAAAAATAAAAAAGAGGATTGAAAGACTTGTTTACTTTTTTTTTTTAACTATTAGAATTGGTATAAGTTTTAAAGTTGATAATGTACATATTAACTGAGTTTAAAGTAATTCGAGGTTTAAATTTGTTGAAAAAATAAATCATATTACGGTAATGCTTGTCAGTAAGATTAAGCTTAATTGAGTTTCTTAGTAGCACTTGAATAAAAAGAGAGAAAAAAAATACTGTAGGGCTGCTGCTGCCTGATTTTAACACTGCTTGAATAATTTTTACTTTTTAATAATTTCATGGATTTTAAAAAAAAATTATTTGTTTTTTTTTTTTTTTTTAAAAAAAAAAT
>JAJLUL010000082.1:0-50303 GCA_030564325.1 Blastobotrys capitulatus | reverse complement strand
AAACCAAATCTCACGATCTCTCGCTTCACTCAAATAATCAATAATAAATTTATGAATTCTTTTTAATACTATCAATGCTGTAAAGTAGATTCTCTGCTATTCTTTAAAGCTATAAGATGAATCATAACGTATACAGTATATGGTAGATTATAATTGTTGGGTACGATTTGTATCAGATAAATACAAATTCTATGGTAATTGACACAAAGACTCAAGCAAATATGAGAGGTGAGGCTTCATATACGATCAATAGTTATTATTTGGAGTTGGTAAATCCTAGTATAGTACAAAATTTCTAATTGAAATTAGTGAGGGAAAATATATATCTAGGAACTACCATATCTTTGAACTCAATACATACTCGTATACATTCATTACATCTGACAATTGAATATTTAAAAAAGTATTAATGTATCTGAATTAAAAAAAGAATGTAGCAAACATCAGTTCCCCTGCCTGACTGTGAATCGGTCATCAATGATGTATGTTGATGGAATTGAATCATAAACTTGACCCTAATACATTGTAGATGTGCAATTGTACAATTTGTATACAATTATGCTGTACGGTACAGTAGTAACGTTCTGATACTTTTTTGTGGCTGCCAGTCTTTTAAGACTTTAGTCCGGGACGCGTTTGAGCTCGAGTAACTGAAAGTTACAGTAAACACTCGGGATTCCGGACGGAAAAATTCACAAATTGGAATGGTACTACTAGGCTGTATATACTAAAGTAGTTCTGATATCTACAAGTACATTAGCTCGTTCGTATATAGTTTTCGGTGAGCAAATGTGTATATCAAAGTATAAATGAACTACCAGTTGCGCATATCACGATTTTCATAATTTAAAGGAGGATTTTCAGGCTTTGTTTGTTTACATTTGCTACATGTGCACAAATAAACTCATTATTACATCTCTCATTCCTCTTTCTCTAGAAGAATATTAGGTCATTGCTAGTTCCTGAGTGATGATAGAACTTACTTTAATAAATCTTTGATTTTTTATGAATGAAGGCAGAGTACCCATCCAATAAAAAGCCAGTAAGTTTATACACACATTTAGAAAAAAATGGTGGGGATAAATTACCCACCTTCTTGTCGACCGCTTAACAAAAGGGTATAAGCTTAAACAAAAGGGTTATTGTAGTGGGTCGAATTTCAAGTTTGAATATAAAATGTGCTGTTTTTAAATTATCTTAAATTAGAAAGAAAATTGGTTATTAGGTGATATTCGAAATCGATATCTCTCAGACTTGCTTGCTAATGGTAGATTTCATCCATATCATGATGAATTTACTTATAATTGGTAAAGTTTCAAGATTGATCTGAGCTATTAGATAATAGTGGTTCTAACTATGATATATCACACGGCATCAATCAACAGGCCAATTCCAGCTATATGTGAACTTTATTTAAATCTATTATCTATAAATTAAAATGAGGGTGCAATCCTTAAATTTGATTGATGGTACAAAAAATAGTTACCACAGCCTAGGCATTAAAAATCAATCACGACACACAAAACAGATTTTTTTTTTTTCACTGACATTATCTGCTCAAATAAGTAATATTTAATATTTAGCATTATCTGGGTGTATCATCATGTAAAATGTCTGTTTTATGTTCTACCAAATTGATGGTAAATCAATGAGTCTATTTACATATATCCAGATACACAGTTTAGTAATTACAACATCGATCCGATTAACATGATAGATCCTCTATATTAGGATTCTTTTTATCTTTTTGAAACCCCATTTATTTTATTTTCTAAAGCAAAGTCAAATGGTTCAATAATTTTTTATCAAAATAGTGGATCGTGACCTTGTTAAGCTCTAGGATGGTACTAATTAAAACATGAGAAGCCTCCAATATCCAATGAGTAATATTAAAAGGACTAATGGGGTGGAATAGGTTGCAGAATTTTATTATTTGGCAGCTGCGATAATGCGGGGTGGAATGTGGATACCACTTAATTCTGTCGCCCTTGATTATAAAAACACAATTTACATGTAGATATATAGATCTATATTATATCCTAATCAAGGACTGACAGATTAATCACATTAATACATTTATATGTATACCTGGTAGTCCACAAAGGATTACCTGGTTTTATCCAGTTATATTCCAAATTGATTAAAAACTATAGAATTCTCTGAAAGGATATTTATGGCGACCGAAATACACCCCACCACTTAAGTCGTCTAACTATATATGTTCAGTTTTTTGAATATTGAAATTATAATCTAGTAACAATAACCACATATTTACATACCTACCATATCCATTCTTTTTTAAACTAGAAACTAAAATTAGAATCAGCTTAGTATACATTGATATCATTTTAAATTAGAGCCACTTATCATCTTGAACGAGACATGCGATATTTATAAATAATTTCGCGACTTAAGCTTGTTTAAGATCTGATAGATAGCGTGCGGCTAAGCTTACCACTGTATATACTGTACATATACTTTGTACAAGTACCATTGTATATACAGTACATGTATACTATACTAGTCAGTTTAAGTTGTACCTCAGCTAGAGTTGTATACATATATATATATCTAATGATGATACCAGTACCAATTGTACAATATTGTACAGTTGAGCCGCAAAAAAAAAAAAAAAATGTGGTCTATTTTTAAGCTTTTTGTTAAAATTTATCCGGTCGGTCGGTACATTTAATGACTTAACCAAGCCTAAGTTAACTTAACAAACACTAAATGTCTTATTTCTTTATTTAGAAATTAATAGTGGTGATGGATGCTAAAAATAATTTACCTCATCTAAGAATGAGTGATAAAATGTGGACGGAAACGCCCCCACACTAAGACTGATTTAAGCTTAATTTCTTGGTGATACTTGAGATGATGTACTTGTTTTATTATCATATTATTATAAAGCAAATTTACTTAGAAAATATACCACAAAGTCATTATACTATAAAAAACTGCAAGTTAGAAATCAACCTGGTATCTTAGTAGCGTTTTAGAACATTATATAGAATCAAAAAATAATATTGATTCGTGATAAAATCCTCTATTTCGGATAATTTTATTCTGCATCCACAAAAAAATTCTCTTTGATTGGTATAAGGCACTCGATCTAATTAACAGATCCAGCAATAGAGTAAATAAAAATCACTACCATCTTTTTTCCAGTATTATTTAAAACAGCATTGCTCAAGAAATGCTTATCTTTCAATCGATTGATACGTTGCCACCCATCATGGATATGATTTTTGAATTGTGGCGTTCGGTGATGATCAGCAACAACTCAACTTGACGACATTACAATTATTTTAATTAAATTCTCTTTTAGTTGGCAGACTTGTGATATGTCAAGCTTGTTTTTTAGTAAAGTCTAATGTTTTGGGGGCTTTTTATAATGGCTAAGACCCCCTTTATCATCATATGGATGAATGATAAGTAAAATATACCTAAAACTAGCGGCATTAAACGTTTTCAACACAACCACCATATCGCAGTAAGTTACGGTACTAGTAAATTTGCTGAGATAGAATAACTCATACGCCGTACTGAGCGGAGTCAGTACTGGGTGTCACTCGCCGGAGCGGATAGTGGCAGTATTGTAAAGTATTATTATAATATATAAAATATATATTAAACCAGACATAGATCTATAAAGAGTATACATATATATGTAGCCATAATTACAAACAAACATATCAATGAACAGATACAGTATATATAGTAGATAAATACTCGAAGTTAACAATTGATATATACTCAGTTAACTGGTAATTAATCTGTAGAACCTCTCGATCAATTGCAACATGTATAGTCAACGTCTTGACAGTAATATGTGAGTTAGCTCCTATAGATATTATAATACTGGGGGTTTTTAATTAATTATTGAACTGTGTAAGTAATTGCAATATATATAAAGCTCTAGAGTATCAATAGGGTTGTAACTTGTATATACATATAGGCATTATTACAATCAGACATATATATCAATGGACATACAGTATATATATGTAAATATTTAAAGCTGATAGATTCGAATTAAGTATACTATATATAGTAATCAGTGGAACCTCTGGATCAATTGTAATTAATAGCCAATACTGCGATTGTTTAATCTGTGTAAATATTTAAGTATATGGTAAGTTTGGAGGATAGTAATATTTAGGTAAGTTAAAAATTTATCAGATTTGAGCTCATTACCCATAAGTTATGTTACCTAGTTTTCGAAGTGACCGCGTTAGTGTATTATAGAAGAGTCTGTTAGATACACAAAAATCTAATGAAGAGTAATGGGTAGGTTCAAATATAGGTAAGAATACGAGGAATACGAAAATCCGAAAATTGACGGGGTTAACGAAATTAGCCCTTGTAACTTATAAGTCGAGCCTTCGCTTCGCTCCGGCTCGATAAGACAAGAGAATTTTTTTCTGATCTCTAGATATATAACTGATTACTTTAAACTCGATATTATAATTAAATAAGATGGTACGTAATTGCAAAGCTATAAATAATAATACTGTAAGCATCCAGTTAGTACCAGGCTATTTTTACTGAATTTTAACAACCAAACTCCATCCAGATAAATAACTGAGCTGTGCGTTACTACTGAAATAATATTATGATTTTAATACCTGGTTGTTTCTCTACCAGGTATATATAGAAATATATTCACATATTGGAAATAAGGGCTCAGATAACTCTAAATCGACTTCCTGAACCAGCAAATCAGATATTTCCTGAACCAGTCAAAGACAAATTTAATAATATTAATACCAGGTACATATAATATTATATATCATCCATAGATGGACGCAGATTTCCGGTCTTTGAAATATTGAGGTCTTTAATGATGTATTAGTTACCATTGGTATTTATCCGATGGTAATAAAAGGCTAAATTATAATATGAAGAACAACCGAATTCGTAAAGTTTAAGGACAAAGCGTACACAATATTTTACAATTACTAGTTTGATCGAAAACATGATTGGGATTAGAGAACCCCAAAGCATTACAATACAATTATAAGCGTTAATTATATATATTATAATTGGTATAACTTAACTATGATGATATGGTTCGACGTAAATATATGTCTCATAGCTAGTACTATCCGGATACATTCAACAGTACTACAACTGTACATAGTATTCTGCGTATTTAATATTAACTGTAATATTATAGACTTTTAAAGGAACTAAATTTTATTAACTCATTGGAGATTTGTATCATATACATAAGAATAATTTATAATTATAGGATGTAAATCGTGGTTAAATTTTAATACGTACACTTGAAATTTAAAAGCCGCATTTGTATATCAATTTTATCCAAACCCATCTTTTAAGTCGGATTAAATTCTATAGCATCCGATATCCATGGATAGAATATCTGTATTAATTCGCCTATATATTGTATTTAGAGCACACACTGTATCAGATCATGGTGTACTAATAATATTATATTAGGTGTTTCAATTAAAAGGTTGCTCTCCGAGGCAATTATATCCAGTATTCTACGAGATGTTAATTACTTTCATAATTCTACGAAATTAGTAATTGATGTAAGGTAGATTGTTAGCACATTCAGGTACACTCTGGGAGTCCACAGAATTGTATATTACCAGCATCTGATAGAAGTAACTGATGTCAGCAATTCCAAAATATTGAAATATGATTACTACAACTACCAGGTACTGTAAGTATCCGGATAATGAGTGGTGAGAATTATGAGCTTATACGAATGTAATGATTAAAATAAAAAATGTTTCCATGCTTTTAGAAAACGTTCCACTGACGATCGATCTTGTACCTGGTAAACCTAGTAAAATTAATTAATATGTGCATTAAATACGTTTCATGTTAGAAAATTTCTTCTACATCCAGATTTAAAGCTCCTGGAAATAGATTACTATCGATATATGTAGAATTCTGCACAGAATGTGGGAAGGAGTACTCAGGCCTGAGCTTCCTGTTCGAAAATTCCAAATCAGGAACACATGTCAAAATGCTTGAGTTAACTTATAGTGGTAGTATGAGTTAAACTAAGGATTAATATCATACTATAATATTATGATACCACCATGGCAGGTACATATAGCAACTGCAATGTAATGAAAATAGAATGATGGAAGTAGTGGCTTCAAGGTTATAAACTATTGTAATATTCATTCCATTGAAATATTGACGCAACTTGATTTATTCAATATCATAGCTAATTAATAGTTGAACCAATTCTGTGACTATAAGAATCGTTAGGCAATCAATTATCCAATTAAAAAATCTATAGTATCAAAGAAAAAATTTTTACCGTGAAAACAGAATTGTAAGTAACTCAATAACAGGATTCAATAACAACGCCAAATTTACCATCATGATATTAAATTTACACGTTTAGTTCAGAGTCTAGGCTAAATACATAGTCCTAAGTTAGTGGTAGGTTTCAATCGATACAAAAAAAAATGTCTACCAGGACCTGCCTGGCCTGTAATACCAGATTGGTGAATTGGTAACCAATCGGGGTATCAATATAAATTTATATGCATAAAAATGTGGTCTTGAAACGCGATCGCCTGCATAAATTATGCATTAATATAGCATAAAGACAAATTAACATGTAATATGGTACAAGGGCTCAAATTCTGTTACATGTCAAATTAATTTACTGTAACCATCATCTTTTGAATTACATGTATTACCTGGTATTTCTTGATAATATTTGTCAGTCAGGTTACTCAGAAAAGATTACAATAAATGTAAATAATATGATGGATCAACGTGATTGCAAATGAAAAAAATTTAAGCCAACCATGCGATAATATTACTTACCATTTAATAGATTTAATTAAGTTTTCTCGAACCAATTAATTATAAAAGTTATCAACAATTGCTTAAGATATTTTTGCCAATAAATCGGTTGTCTAACTTCTTAATAATTAATTTTCTGTGCTTTACCAAAAAAAAAAATCATAATAAAATTTATCCTGAAACCTATTTACGATTTGTTAATTATTCTAATATTATAATATTACAGAAGAACTTTATATGGAAATTAAATACCACCAAATTGGTAAAACAAATTCAACCAGGCTATCCAGAAAGGATTCTTTTCTCGATCGATGGCGCCGTTGATGAGCTGGAAATTATGTAGTTACAATTCTATATTAGTGTAATAAATTTAACCTAACTACTGATATACTTTCATGATTATTCATATTAATTAATAATTCAACTCGATAATAAGCTATAGGCAAGCTTGAGACTCGGTAATCTTACTTAAATGTACAATTATATTTGTTCTATCGATCTAAGTTGTTACAGAACTACCAATCACACTTTAAGACCAGAATCTCTCAAATTTTTAACGATCGATTAACGGAGAAACACGTTATACTGATCTCGAGCCGTTAATTAATTTCAACGCTCTTTCAAAATTTAAGCATTACTAAGATCGATCTAAATCGATCGCGTTCTCTACGGTTTTTCTAATCGATTTAATTAATTAGGATATCACCTCGAACTAACCTCCTTTAGTCAAATTCGATCTAGATTGATTACCGTGGCAATTAATAGCGGGTACCAGGCAAAACTAAGTAAATTTAAATCCAGTTATACTGGATAAAATCTTCCCTTAATCAATTATTTCTTTAATGTATATACATGTAATGAGCTATGAGCTATTTCTTTTAAGCTTGTCGAGAAGTTATCCTCAGTATCGCTTGATAAAAAGTTCATCAAGGGCTGAAATTTACTGGCACCTGGTGTAGGTTATATGTAGTATGTGTATAAGGATTCAGGTTAATAGCCTGTACTTGGGAGTTTTTTTTTTTTTTCGTTTTTTTGATTCTTTCAGGTTCAGAATGTCTGCAGAATCGATGGAAGCTTTAAGACTGTATAATCGAATGCATTCACAGCATGCATCCATGGGCTTGTAATATGCTGAATTCTTAATTTAAATCTATGCATTTGAATCTACAGTAACTGAGCTGAAGTACCAGCAACAAAAGATTTTATAAAATTTGGTACTTACAGTATACTCAGGTAGTACCTGGTATTTAAAATTTTAAGACTACCTGGTAAGCTTAGTAACATGTATAACACTGCTGCCAGCCTGTATTTTACTCGAGATCGATAGATCTAAATTCTGGTACTGCACTACTGCACTGCACTGCTGATGCTACCAGTGTGCAATGTGGAGCGCATATAAACTCTAGATCATCTTAGATAATATATTTTGTAGGTGCTTACTTATAAAATCAATTGCATCCTTAGTAATAATAATGGATTATAGTTTGATCTAGAAAGCCGTATTAATGCGTATCTCTTCTTTTAACTATCCTTGACAAGCTACCAAATGTACAAGTACACTCTGTATACCTAGTAGACATCAAAAATATTTTTTACCAACATCTCGGAACCAAAAGATCAAAAAAAATCACACATGCTGTAGTATTATTGCCATTACTTTTAAGCTGTAATATATAATGCGTTTTATAATTAATATTTGAATATGGATAATATTAAGTATAATAAATTCAATATATTCAAACTATATCTGACCATGAAACGCCAGGAGTCATAATATAATGCAGTCAATCACACTCATATCAATGATAGAATTATGAATATACCCTTTAAAATAAATCTAAATCTTTAGAATTCTCTAAAATCTTTTTTCATTGTTTTTTACCACGGGTACCAGGTACCAACGGCAATCTTTGAAAAGTTCGAAAATAATCAGGTCATTCTCTTTGACTTCTTTACAGAATTACATATAATGAAACTATGGAACAATATTAGACTAAGACTCACAATCAATTGTACCTTAATCTGATGTTTGTTACTTCAATCTCAATTGTAACTGGGTTACTAAGTGTGAGTAGCTAGTGTACTTACCCCCGATCCTCCGATTGTTAGTATATAATCTCCTAGTGTCAGGATCCCAATCTTGGAATCCTGTCTGTCACTAGGAGGACATATTTTGTATAATAGATTTATATTGGATAATTGGTCTTCATGTCGTAGATATATGGTTATATTTGGGATTATGAATATCCAAATATTCATACATCGCACACTAAGCTACAATGATTACCCCCTTTTTTTCTTCTAACCAAATGTGATTACCAATGGTACGTATTAGTAGATTTCTTTGAAGACTACTGTGCAGCAGCTGTATTAATAGAAAATTCAAAGTTTTACTTGAGTGCGGCTGATGACCAGGTATTTTCAAGCGGGCCGGTACAACTGCAGACCACAAGCAAGTGTGAATTCCACCAATTAAAACAAGCGTCTACATTGCATTTACTATTCATCAGACACTGTTCAAATACGATGATTTTTGCATGCCCTACCATAGCTTACTGTATGGATTTCCTAAAAGAGATAATCTCACACTAAGAAGAATTTTATGTCAACAATTTATAATATCTATAGACAATTGATGTATAAAAAATTCTTATACAAATTAATGTAAATTGATCAGTATATTATAATATTAAATTTAACCCCCCTAGGAATATAGGTTTGGTTTATTAAGATTACAGTACTGTATTGTAAAGCCTTAAGAATTGAACTTAGTAACATTATACATGTAATATCTGGATACTATAGTAAGCCTGAAGACCCGTTTTGATTACATATTACTCTTCCATTTCCATTTAAGAAATACCGGTATGATTGCTGAAAATAGAACCTTGAATTAAAATTGATCTTCAAAATCGGAAACGTAGATGTCTAATATATGAGATGCATTCAATTTAGGCACATCAGAAAAATATTAGTACCAGGTATTATAAAATTATTATAAATATTAATTATTTAATATATAGCCTTTAAGCTTAATAGTATTCATGTATATAATTGTAGGTACTGTGGTAAGTTGATACAGTAGATGATCACCAACTTCGAAAAATATCCCTTGTAATGGATAACGATGCCAAAAAATCATTCTATACGACCATGAATTTTGACCAATCCTCGCTTAAATTTACTGTAAATATATAACGTCCTGAACAAGCACAAGTGCTGAGCTAGACTCAATAAGCTATTAACCCCAATTTTATAGTTACAATCGATCTCTTAAATAAATATGATTAATAGTCCAAACTATTTAAATCAATAGTACTCGTACAATTGTACAATGTATTGATTGCCTTGTTATGTTGGTTTGTAAGCTAAATTCAATAATCTTTCGGCAGTTCCGTGAGGTAAAATAGTCAGACCTGAGTATTATATTATAATATGCAATTTACCAGGTACCCTTGGTATATTATTTAAATATATTATTTAATACTGAATTGTAATTACATGTATCACTCGAGCACTGTCCTGAGTGTACTTAAAGTCTCTTTAAAATTTTAACGTGAAAATTCTATTCTTGAGAGTTAACCCTAAGCTCTGCAAGTCTTACAAAATTGACGTATGTCTTTTAATCCATGACAAACATGAAACTGACCTGCAGCATCTCAAATCATTTACCACTTTGCACAGCACAGTCCGCCACTTTAACTTACAATGTGCCAGTAGTAGTCTTTTATATCTATATGATAGTTATGGGAAAAAACAATCAATTACATTTGTAAATGAAATTGCAAATTTCTATCATTGTTACTCCAGATTAAAAAAAAAAGCAGCCAAGTTTTTTACAAGGACCAAATTAATCTGATCTGAGGCAGAGATAGATTCTTTATTAACAGAATCTCAAAATAAACACAGTGTGTTAAGCTCACCATGCTACCAGGTACCACCACTTTTCTAAGTTAACTATTACACCCCAGGTTAGAAGCAACTATAATCTGATTTATGTTATAACCATAGAACAGCAAATATGCATACACTTGTGTTATAATAGATTCTAAGATCCATCTTTAGGCTTGACGGTGTAATTCAATTTCTTATCATATGCTGCCATATGGTACCTGGTAGAGTTATAAATTGTGGGTGGTCGACTGGTGCTTATAGAATTTAATGCGTGTACCACCATGGTATCTTGGGACCCATTTACATACTGTATGTTCAGCATAAATACCTACAAACCCCAATTTTGTAAGCCCAGTGAATACCTGAGGTAAATTGGACCCGATATATATAGTATGCACATGGGTGCTTGCATGTGGAAGCTTATAATTTAAACTTCATTGTAGTCAAGAATCTAAACTAAACTCACTACACGGTGTAACTAGTCTAATAATGGTTTACCATAAAATTCCAGCTACCAGGTATACTTTTAGTTATAACGCAATTGTATGTCAATATAGAATATAGTATTCAATTAGCATAAATATATCAATTTATTATACTTAATTGGCAATTTGATTTTATAAATCAATTGTTTTAAGTCTTATGTTATACATGTATATAACAGCACAGATATATAAGACATTATACCAAATTCTAGACATCCCTGGACATTTTAAACTATCAACTGTGTTATACCTGGTAAGCACCAATATTAAATCTTTATTAAGTCATTAATAAAATGAAAATTTTCATTCCACATACAGTACATCGTGATGTACAACTTGTATACTTTATTTTACTTGTAGTGACAGATAAAGTTCAAGCTATATACTACTGTAAGCTTTAATATGATAACGAATGGGCGTTCTAGACATATTATTGACCAATTGATTGGAACTAAATACAGCTTATGTCATATCTTAAGTTTACCCATCTAATGAACTCAAAAACTTACTCGACAAAATAGTGTTCACACCATCCAGTAACGGTATAATAGATAGCATACTATAAAAAGAACCTAAGATTGTCTAACATACTATTATCTATAGGTTTGTCTTTTTATGATATTCATGATTTCCAAAGAATTGGAGCCAATTCTATATCTTATAAATTATTATTTTATACATGTAATATTAACGATTCTTGACCTGACCTTTAGTAATTTATCATCTAAGCTTGAAAATCTGATCTTCATCCCACATACATAAATATCGGGTTGTCTTGAAATTGATGTGGGATCAATCAATACTGGGCTTGGGATAATAAAATTTTTTCTCAGGTTAGAGTTGGCGCGGTAAGAGTAAAATTGCTTCAACACTTTGCTGTAATCTTAAATTGTGTAGAAAGAATTTAACCGACAACAAGTAACTGTATCGAATTTAAAAACACTGTTTTCAGTAAACAAAGCATGCTGGACTTTTTTTTGGGATGATAATTTATTCAACAACCCATACTTCTCTATACTATATTTCTTGATATTGATCATGGTAATTAGCCAATTAACCACAACTAAGTGAATAAGTGAAAACTTAACAATTAATGTATATGATCTATATGATAAAAAATTCGCTTGGCTTATAATATCATCTTGATTAAAAAACTACCTATAAACTCCTAATTGAACTTTTTTCGAAGTTATGAAATACTAGCTATTAGATCTATTACTTTTAATTTTATTCTCAAGCATCATGATAGTCCTATAGCTATAAAAATGATATTATGGATACAGTAAAAGTACCTGATACACAGTAGATCATTATTAAATTGTAACGTTAACTGAAATTTTAATGAATTAAAAGATAGATTTTAATGAAAATCATAATATTTCGACCCTTCACATTGGCTTTTGCCTGACTGATAACTACTGTACTGTAACTCCATGGGCACCAATATAATTTTTTTATACATCTAGGATGAACTGTAAATTATAGCCTGAGATCTGGTGTAAATCCATACCATTTGGTACCATTCAAAGAATTAATTAAGCTTTTTAAAATTAAGGATTGGGTATTTTTTTCAGTTACTTTGTATAATTACAGTAATGTAATAAGATATATAAAGCTATAAAGCTGTAACATTGGCTTAAATTAATTATAATATATTCATATGCATAAACACATGCAATACATCGGACTGTTAAAATATTGAACGTCCCCACCTTGACATTTTAAGTGGTAATTTACCACACACTGCACCATGGTACAACTTACAGTTACTAAGTGATACCACAATTCAATAATTTATATAGATATATGAAAACCAATTTAAAACATCTACAGTATTATATCGATCAATGTAACTTGTACATGTATATTTATATTGGACCCATTTTATTTAAGCTAATACGTGGTACCAAACCACTGGTAAATTTCTCAACGTTGGACACTTGAATACTTTTATACATACTGTAACACTTAGACTACGTACAGTAACTTAGTTTTAAGAACATTCCCCTGAAAAAGTTTTGTTACAAACAAGTCTTTCGATCCCCAGCATTAATTAGATGGATCGCTTAATTAAAGTTCTCGCTTATTAAAATACAATTATATATAATCAGAAACTTTTGATGAGCTTAATAGTATGGTCAAGCTAATATACACAGTTTGTACATAGTATAATACTTCTTTATACCTTGAAGTTTCATCCATCGGATGGATACAAAAAATAAATATCATATATAAGAAATTTGTTGATGCCGCGATTTTAGTCGTAAAGATCGATAGGCTTAATGCATTAATTAATATGCCAGTAGATCAGTTAAAAATTGACTGTAATTATACCATCGATATATCATGATATCAATACCTTAAATTTATAATATTACAACAAATATTTTATTTAAGTCAACTCAAATAAAAAATAGTTTGGTAAGTTCAACCGCTAACCATAATACATCCGAACGTTGATGTGTTAAATTTTCATGAAGATACACTATCAGCAATGGTATATCTTATTCCTATGTCAAAACTTACGAATATCAGCTACAACTGTTATATAACATAAGGGTGTATACAGCACTGTATACAACACATACAGTGCTGTATACAGCGTTGTATATATAACAATTGAGGGTATAACTTATATATATCCAACTGTACATTTGATATTGTTTATAATGCATCAGGATGTAACATTATAGGCTATAATATTATATTAAGCACACTGATATCAATATATGATTACTGTAATATATAAAAAGACCACCTGAAATCATGCTATGGTTTTATCAACCTGCAAATTTTGCGAATTAAACGATCGATACCAATAATAAAAAGTTACCAATAATCAATTCAGGGTTATAGAGTTGTATAGATATTAGTTTATTTATATGCTATAACTTAAATAGAGTTACGGGGACAATATTCACTTAAGCATGAATAATCTTATACAAGGGCCTATAGGACCGAAAATGTATAAGAATTGAAAATAAGACACTGTGTCTTACTAAGGTTATAGAAAAAAATCCTGCCATATGGGGAAATCTTCCTGTTGTTCTAGTTTTGAGTTTATAAATTGATCATCAATCAAAATTTTGGATGGGATCATTGAAACATGATCTATAAAGCTATATATACCAGGTAAGATCAATGATATAGCTGAGTTAAAATTTGCTTAACATCCAGGATTATAGTACTACTGGTATTAAAACTAGATGATAACCAAAAGTTACTAATTATAGCAAATATATTTGTATACTTACTGAATTGTGGTTTAATTTAAAATATGAACCATTAAAAATATTACTGATAAGTTGATTGGGAAGGCCTCCAGAGACTGAGAAGATAGATTTTTCAAGCCATTTTGTTTGGCTAAATATGCTTAAGCTGAGACGACCGGCCGGTATTGTACATCCGATCAGTTTATATATTTTATCCCTTTCCGATCTGATATACCGGTCTGGTACCAGTAGACTCTAAAATAAAACACACATGAGGCTCAAGATTCTTTTGGTTCTACTGTAATTAATCGATACCTGGTAACTCGAGACCATGTATGCACGCATTGAGGACTTGAAACACGCTATTAAAATAGACTACATCAAATAGCACATGTAATTGAACAACTGAGAAACTTAAAAAGAGAAGAGAACCCTATTATAAGTGTGCACTAAGTTTATATCATTATCTACTTCTAACATAGTTATAGTAAGGTGAAGCCGTGAATTCACTAACTTTCATAACCAAAACCTGGAAATTAACACCATAATTATTTACATAATCTTCTTCTAATGCTCTTTTGAATTTCCTTGCCAATTCCCCATCACAGTTGAAATGAACAAACACATAATTTCTATCATCATAGAATGCTCTAACACTCCTTGCCAACCTTTCAACTCTCGAGGTTGGATTTATATCAATTAATAACTGGCTAATTGATTCTACTGCATCTCTTCTGCCAATGCCAATTGGCATATAAACAATAATTGACTTCAAATCAGTAGCTTGTGTACGTGGTTGCAATTGATTCCAAAAAGACATTTTATTGTGTATCGTTAGGTTTCTATGGATGAATAAATATATAAATAAATAAAAATAAATAAGTTAAGGGAAAACTAGCATTTATATACAAAAATCTTCAACCTTTTTTTTTTTTTCATGAATAAACACCTCCAGCTCCATTAGAACCCGCATCTAATGCATTAATTCTATTACTCGTTTTATCAAATAAATCCTCATTATTGTTGTTGATAATCTTAAATTGTATTTCAAAATCACTTTCATTGATATCACATGTACCTAGACTACTACTATTAGTTTTGTTTGAAACATTAATTGGAGAACTAAATAAATAATCTAAACTTTCATCTGAATTTAATTCCTCATTTGAACGTTCATTAATAGGAGGTTTTGGAACAATTGTATAAGCTGGTTCAGTTAATACAAATCCATTAGTTGGTGAATGATCATAACTTTGTGTTTGTGGCTTACCATGAGGGTTTGCAAAAAAATCAAACGAAATATCAGAATAATTTGTATCATTTGTATAATTAGTATAACTTGTATAATTAATATTCATATTAACACTTTCATAAGTATTGCTATCATCCGTTATTGGTTGTATTTGTGGATGTGGAGTATTATTTCTGTTACTAACTGATTGTTGTGATAATGCTAATAATTCTGATGCTGGTTTAATATCAAGTTCAATTAATTGATTACTTTTTGTAATTAACATAAAAGCCATATCATTCAATAGCAAATGGCCTGATAGCTTCATTTGTTCATTTGGTTTATTATTTAATATAATGACTGGGTATTGGATATCGGACGCTCTCATAATTGTACTGAAAATATCGTATGCTTTTGTGTAATCTAATGCATATTCGAAGCATTCAACATAATACCATGATAATTGGTTGCTTAATCCAATATTTGTTGGGATCATTATTATTTTAACTGATTTTTGTTGGATTGATTATTTGTTTTTATTGTATGAAAGTTTTAAAGGACTTGTATATCTATGGATATTCAAGGATATTTATAGGATTTTTTTTATTTCTCTTAGCTCTTGTAGCTTTATAACTGTTTAACACAAAAATCTATCACATTTTAAATAATATGATGATCGGCATTTAAGCTATAGTGAAAAAACTATATCTAAATAGGTAATCGGTAATTAAAGTAATTATGATAAGCAATTATTGGGTATCAAGTAGTTAGATATAATAAAGAACTTAGTAATATTCTTTCATATATTGCTGGTTTAAAAATTAATAAAAATAAAAGAGTTAAAATAATTACATGCTGGTAGATCAATTGATAAACTCATTGTTTTAGATAAATGGATGGTTTTGATGAAAATTTAGAGACAAATATGCATATCTACAATATTATGTAGTCTTTTAACCAATGACAGTAACAGTTATATGCATATTCAGATCTAAACTTACAATTAAATTATACTTGAACACTACATTATTGTAATGAAAAATATTTTTACTTAGAATGATCGAGCTATTAGGAAGTTTACAGAAACGAGCTAAATTAAATCCAACCACTTTTTTTATGTACAAATTTTTTATTTATTGACACTAGTGTCAATTTAAAAATTATTAAAATCATGAGATTAAATTCTCAAGCCTGCAAGGGTGTGTTGTTTCAAAAAGATTGTGGCTTGTTATTTTTTTCCTTGAGTTGAAAAAAAACGTTATTTACAGTGTGTGTGCATCTTAGATCGATCGTGAAACTTGGCTTGTATATTATGTTACTAAGTGTAAATCATGATACTAAATTTTGCCCATCGATTTTCTATTCATGATCGAATATACCCCTGTTTTAACGAGATAGGCGTAGCAGCCGGGTTGTTGCTAAGATAAATTCTAAAATCATGATTTTGAGCAAAATATTATGCATTTTCTATAAAAATTATAGGATTCGGCTACACTGTAGATACTAAGAGATAATTTCAATAACTTAGGCCTCTAGTTTTCTAGTAATCATTTCAATACTTGTTGCACATATAAGGGATTTGAAATTAACATTATAAAAAAAGATGCATTGAATTTAACCTATAAAATAAATTTTCTTAAATTATCAGTTGTAAAAGGTTCTAAAAATTCGATTTTTCCACTATAACATAAAAAATCAACATGCGCGTTTTCATTCACCGATACATTGGCCACCAGTCTCGCAACTTTAACATCGAATTTCATATCTACTTTAGCTAACCTCTCAATTTGATTTCTCCTCAAAACCGTGTAAATAACATTCATCGCATCTTCAGGATACGTTAATCTCCTAAATTCCAAATGTAAATTGTATAATTCATTCTGATCTAACATTGCTAATTTTATTGTAAATTGGAAAGTGCAAATGTAATAATGATTATTAATGGCTTGTTTGAATTAGAATCGTGATCGTTTCATCTGATATATGTACTTTATATATAGATAGAAAAAGTTATGACAACTACAATTAAAATGCGGAATCCTACAGTATATTGAATGAAACCTTTAATCACAAAACATTTTTTGATATTATCAAATAATTTCTATAAACAAATTAATAAGTATAACTTAATGGATATGAAACCACTAAAACGTAGAAAGGTTTAATTACTTGGTGGTAGATTGTAATAAACTTAGATAGTAGCTTGATTGATAAAATTAAAAAATTGCAATGGCTAAAAAATACCTTGGTAGCATTGTCATTGTGCTAAGTTCAAAATTTGACAAAATTAATGATACAGTTACTATGCAAATAGCCCTACGCATGCACTAATTACCTGAATTGGTTAGAAATCCTCACAAAACTACTTAGTGCAACTCTATTAGAACTAAATGGTTAGTAGTCTGGTACCTATAGGCAGCTGTATTTTTAATTAACTACTTAAGCGGTTTTAAGATCTAAATCTAAAATCCCCAGATTTGCGGGTTTTTGATCTCAGATCTCATTGACGTTGCCATAGCAACACCAGCTATAGCCAGTCCAGCAGCCAAGTAAATTTTTTTTTTACACGCGGCGCTATCTTTGGATGATTGTAAAAATGAAGCAACATCACCAGGCTTACAGTAAAGTTGAATTTAATGAAAAACCAATGCCTCCGATAATTGTAACTGTACGTGTGTGATAATCGCAATTATACAATTTGTATTTATCACATTCCACATACATGTAATCTATTGATAGGAAATAAAGCTGTCAAAACTAGACAATACGCCGCATAATACAAACTACAAAGGATCTAAACGTACTTGTACATTGTACCTGCAAATTCTGAACAAGTTTTTAATGGTTATAGTCATAAAATATATGCAAAGTTTTATTTTTCTTGTTATATATATCATTGTAAAAAAGTTACAGTAAATAAAATCCCATTAAAAAAATGAAAAGCCTGGTTTTTCAGTATCATTATTTAGTATTGATAAAAATTTAATAATAGGAAACTTTTTGTTTTTTAGTCTAATTTTTGGCTCGATTAACTGCCATGACACTTTCATGAGTTTCCAATAGTTGTTTAACTATATAAGAAGTTTGAATCCTAATAGCAACACAGTTTAAATCATGATTATAACCAATATCTTCTAAGTACATCTCGCATTCTTCTGCTTCGCGAACAATCCTTAACACTGTTAACGCATCAGTTTGATATACCCATGGCTGAAAATTAACCTCCCATGACCCATGAAATGGAACTGTCATCTTTTTTTTTTTATATTTTAGTTAGACTTTGAAAATAAAAGATGAAAAATGGCTTTTTATAAAATAAAATGTTCAAGTTAAAAAGATAAAATTTATGTTAAACAAATTGAATAAATATTTTTTCTATTTCCACCTATTTAATAATAAATATTATTTATTTTGGAAAGGGTTTCATCCTATTCTCGTCAAATCGATTATTTTTATTCTTTTCAAGTCTGTAGAATAGCACGATCGATCGTGGAAGACAGTCTAAAAAAGAATAGAGTATAAAAAATATTATTATTATTTGGCCGTTTAAATTTGATAGAAGGAGAAAATAAAATAAACTTACAAAACTTGTGCAAGGTGTGCTGATATTATTGATTTTAACAATACATGTATAGCCTAGCTCAAGCTTGTAATATTATTGTTTAGATTATTAAGTTAGCACTTTGTAATACAAAAATTTAATAGAATACATATAACTAAACTAATCGTCATCGATACAAGTTATGAGCATTACATCACAATTTTGCTGCTTTTCGATCCCTAATAGGTATGTAAATAGTTCATTATGAAGTAAATGGTGTTTGGGGTCTATGAGTATTTAAAACAATATTTATACAACTGTAAATTAAATCATGGTATCGATCGATGTTTGATGCTATTTACCAACATTATATAGCTTATTGTGTATCTATCATAGGACAGCCTCGAGCCGATACATATAGTATATATATCGATAGACCCATTATTATTGTTTCAGCTCTGGCATTTAAATTACTTATACCGAAAGGTATATCCTATTATGGCTCAGTGTGCTTTTACAAGGCCTAGCTTAAATTGATATCTTAAGCTTCCTAAATGAAAGCAAGTCATGAAGTTTAAGATGGTTATCCATTATAATAGTCTTGAACGCACCTAAGGTTTTACTAAAACTGTAGAAGTTGTCTTATATCTCTTGAATTAGTATCCATAAAGCTTCGTTCAATATACAGTAATAATTTTTAAGCCTTAGATACCAGAAGCTAGTCGGTGGTAACCATTAGCTTAGGGCTACCCTAACCTTACAAAAGCTTGTAGAATTAACCGATCGGACTACGAAACCCATCTCGCTTTAAGTTGTACCGACCTAAAAAATATCTTGTTAGATCTAGGCTATAAAAATCTTTACCAAAACAAGACAATAGCACTGGTATACCTTTACCAGATAAATCAGCCTGGTTAAAGTAAACTATTATAGCCATTTTTAACGCAAACACAGTGTATTGCAAGTTATAGTTACCTAAATTCTATAATTTACATTACTGTTATAACTTAAAACGCGATCAATTAAAGTTTATGTCTGTTTTTTTTATTTTCATATTTTCTGAACGCGTTTTTATAGAGTTCTAAACTTTTAAGCGTTATGAGGAGAAAAGTTTATCATATGGGCTGTGGTTGAAAATTTTCGGGATCTACATTTATGCCCGAGTTTAAAGCATGCTTAAGATTACTGTACGGTACACCAATACCAGACCGGTAGGAAAACATGCTGCAGTGTCGCATTAAATTTCGGCCAATAAACATTTTTATCTACCCGAGATTATTTTGATATACATATATGCAAGACAAAGTAGGCCCTAAATTTTGTGGCATGAGAAATTTGCGTTTGGTATTTCAAGCAGCAAGTATAATAAATAGTTGTAAAAGCTAAAAAAAAAAAATACATTGAGATACCGTATCGGATTTATTGATAAAAATTGATATTATACTGTTAGCATATCTCATTAATTTGAGTAATTTTTGATTTAGAATAACTGATTGACATGACATTAATTCCACTTATTAAGTCTAATCAGTATAAGGTAAAGCTACAGTAGCTATAACATCCTTAAAAACTTTTCGTTAATTGGAAAGTTACAGCTGCACTATAGTATAGGCACTAATACTTAGTTAAAATGTTGATTGTTAATAAATATAAAAGATACCATTTTATTTCAAAAAAAAAAAAAGTTACAAAAAAGAATATAAATATGATATGTATGCTAATTAAATGATTAAAGAAAGAGAGTAAAAGATGTTAGTTAGTGAGTTTCGTTAAAAGTAAAATATGCTTTGTTGTAAATATTTCAGACCATTTCAAATATCCTATATTTATTTATGGACTTTGAGCTGGAGTTGAGGGTGGAGATCTAACTGATAACACATTTGGCACAGTTCTCAATCCTCTAACAGATCTTTTTTTAACATGAACCAAATAAGATGAATAACCCTCATACTTTTCAATATTAAAGCAACCAAATTGTAACTCCATTCTTCTAACAAGATCTGCTTGTTCTTGTGGACCGATTGAATTGTTAAAAGTAACAACAACAGTTTCTGTATCAGCGTGATTATCAACCATTTTGCTTATCCGTAACGCTATATTGAGTAAGTTGGTTCTGGCTAGTGTAATAGTATTGATTATTGATATAAAAAATAAAGAAATATGACAGGAAAATTTCCTGCTTTTATAGCTTTTTCTTTTCCCTGATCTCAGATGAATTTTCTCCTATTCTCATGCAGATTTGCAATAAAAGTCTGGTCTTTTTTTCTTGTCTTATAATAATTAAATTAATTATTGAGTGGATGGTGCATGCATATTACTATGGAGATTACTTTAATTGTATCCGATATAATTTTTTTTTTAATTTGAGGAGTTTTACAAATTGTACCAGTACAGTGCAGATACATATGTATCGATACATTTAAAGCGTAAGGGGGCTATTTTTAGGTGTACCGGTTACAGCTCAGATCAGATCAGGGTGATATTCGGCCGTTTAAAATGAAGGCGATATTTTGATGATTATGCACATCCAAGATTTTCAAGTTATACAAGCTTGGTATTTCTTTTATCTTCTTACGGGAGGTTTACCAATTCTAGTGTCTCTTTCCGAGACAAGGTACCATTTTAAATGAAAAAATTTAAAAGTTTCGAATAAATAATATTATAATAATAATCTTAAAAAATTTACAAATTTATTTACTACTTTCTCACATACTTGAAATTCCTAAAACTCCATCAATTCCTCTAATTTCATCTTGACGAGATACATCAATGGAGGTTGCAACATATACAACATTATTACCGACCCTTGCAACTTCATATATTCTATCCATGTGGAATTCTCGAAATAAAATATTGAATATTTCAGACCTTCTAGCTGGTTTTACATCAGATGATAATGTAATTTCGGCACCTTTATATCTTGGACATGTTGAGGATGAGCTAATACTACCACTAGATGAAGCTCTCTGAGATTTTTTAGTTCGTTCTCTTGACATTATGAATCATTGGTTATATACAGTTGAACAATAATAATACAAAGGAGATCTATCTTTATAATAATATAAGATGATTGTTTACATTATTTATATTGACATCCGTAGAGCTATTGACACATTGTTATAGTTTTGAAAGTTTCAAATTTTATAGCTTGCAATAAAGTTTTGCGGATTAGTACAATATGATGTATAGATAAATAAAACTTGTAAATACAAATGTCTATTATTATGAAAAAAATATGAAACTTTTAAATCATTAGTCTAGATATATAGTTCTTCAGGTTCTTCTTTAATTTGTGGACCTGGATGGACTGTTGGTGGAGGTGGAGGGGGCCCAATTTCATATACATATGCTGGATAAATAATTTGAGCCTGTTGTAGCATAGAAAATTGGTTTTCTATATTTAATGGTGGTGGTTGATATTGTATAAGTTCCTTTTTTTGAGGAGGTGGTTGGTAATTGATTCCATTTTCGTAGCAAAATTGGATGAATTCGAAAGTATGTTGGATCTCTTCATGATTCATCCCATCTTCTAACATTAAATAATTATCTCGATTTGTCACACCACTTTGATATTCATGCCCAGTTTCATTCTCATTATCATCTTCACCTGCTTCTTCTTCTTGTTCTTCTTGTTCTTCTTGTTCTTCTTGTTCATCATATCCTTCTTCGTCTTCGTCTCCTGCCTGAGATTTTGGAGTATCACCTGATGCATCATTTTCATAACCTATGATATGCAACAAATCATTTTCATCAGGTTTTTCTAGTAATCTACCATAAGAATCACAAATGTGGATTTTTCTTATACCAGAAGTTATATTAAACAAACTTAAGCTTGTACATTTGATTTTGGCAAAAAAAATATGTGATTCATCTTCATTATTATCTTTAAAAGCCCCTAAGTAAGTTAATATTCTTAATCTATGTTTAATATGTAGGAACTTAAAAATTTCACTCAGTTTACGATAATTATAAACAGCATCGATTAGAAAGATAATAAATATTGATGGTGGTGTTTCTTCATAAGTTGGATGAACGATATAATCGTAATAGTCTTGTAATGCTTCTTCTATAGGTGATTTATCATTAGTAGTTGAGGAAGCCATATTTATACTAGTCATACTACTGCTATTTATTATAATCAAGAGAGATGGCTGAAAACTATTATATATATAGTTATACCCTGTGCATATGTTGTTGGTCCACCACCCCTCCCTAAGGTAAATTTATTCAAATAAAAAAGCTAATCTCCCCTATTAATGACTACATAAGTTTGTCATTATTTAACAAGGCATTTTTTGCTGCTCAAAAGAGAAACTATTGAATCGAGTTTAATATGAAACAATGCATCCTATCAAATTTTTAAACATGCCAACTCAGATTTTCATTGAATAAAAATGATAAAGAGGGCAAAATTTTAAGAATGACATTTTTACTATGCACTAGTCGATATATCTACAAGGGTACGAATAAATTTAGTGCAGCATTACCAATACATGTAGTGAAAAGTCTGCAGCCATGGTCACTGTGATCTAGTTATAGCCTAAAAAATATTATTTGAAGACTGTGGGAAATCAAGTGTTACATGGTTATAGTATCTAGTAAATCATATCGACTTATTTTTGGTTGGTTATTTTTTTTTTTTTTTTGGCAAGGATGTATAACTAAAGAAATTCTAACAAATCTTATGTACTAGATTTCTATTATTTTTACCATGATACTATTGTAAATATGAGAAAGATTAATTGATCAGATTTCATGACCAAATAGTTTTAAAGTTTTTTTGTACATTACTGTATGGTACACAACAAGTAATTAAGATCAACCAATTGAAATAAAAATTTATTAGTACAAAGCTTACAACACACCAATTATAATTATTTAAATATAGGATAGGGCTATTACTCATCCACATAGTTTAAAATCCTAACGCCCACAACTCCATTGATATCTCTAACCCAGTCTAAATTATGTTCAGAAGTCTCTCCAATAATGACAACTGGACCTCCACCTATTATACCCCGTGCATTTCTAAATTCAACTCTTGCAAACTCCAGTTGGTATACAACTCTTGTTTGATGGTCTTTAGTTATATTGCCTGATATTTGAATTTCAATAATACATTTTCTCCCAGGGCAAAGGTCGATCATTTTATATTTTATTTTTTTAATTTAAGTCTGTAAGTTGATAATTTTTTTTATCCATGTCAGTTTAAAAAAAGATATATGGGCATATATATAAGTATTAATTGGCTTTTGATATAAGGTATGGGTTATTGTCCAAATTCGGCATTCGACTACCACCACTATCTTTATAGGAGTTAAGAGTACCAGGGATTAGATGTTTTAAAAAAGCAGAAAACCCAATAAAATATCATTGTTTAATAGCAAATTAATATATGTACCAAAAGGGTTCAAAGCCTAATCTACTGTATATGTAAATAAATTGAACCTAAATCCATACCATAGTTTAATAAATCTGCCAGGTATTTTGTACCGTTGCAAAATCTTTAATTCTAGGATAATTTGCAATAGATATCAAAGCTCTAACAGTATAAGGGCCTAAAGGCTTTTGATCTAATGTCGATAATTCAACTCTCTTTAATCCTAATAATGCTTTCATTGTCTTTAAATTATCTAGACATTCCTCTATTTGGACACCTTCTCCAAACATAATCCATATAGAAATCTCGTTACTTTCACTCATTTTTTGCTTTAATTAAAATTTTGTTCGTATTATGTAGTAGCTTGGTGGGTTACATACTTAAAACGGTTTTAAATCCCAAAAAGAAAAAGAAAAAGAAAAAATTAAGACATCTCAAGCGCTTTATATTGTTTCTGTTAGCTTAGTTTGAAATTAACCAAACAAGAACTTAATTAATTTGTATATACTGGCTTATTGATGTTTAGTATAATATTCAGGGTAAACATTTCTTAATATGGATTTTAATTGTCAATATTTAAATTGAATCCAGATTTTAGGATCCCAAAGGCTAGCTGAGCCGCATCTGCTTGACTCACGCGTTTCTTTTTTCGTGTGTAAAATATTACAGTATACAGTGTGTGGTACATATCGTAACAAATTTCTGTGCTATAGCTATACAACTACTGTACTACAGCATTTTTCTTTTAATTGCTTAAATCCTTGTAAAATAGGAGAAAGAAAAAGTAAATAATTACCACTGTCTAAATTTTTTGCACTTTTTTCGTTAATTTTTCATGCATGGGTGGGGGTTTAAATACTAGCCTAAAAAAATTATACACTAAAATGCTGATCAAAATATTACATGTATATGGATAAAGCTACACTATCCAATCAATCCTGTTAAATAATTTAATTCTATTAAGTGCTGTAAGCGGATTAGTTTATTATTTATTTAACAACTTTAGTATATTGAATGCATTAATGGTCTATTTTTTATAGCACCTAATTAACCATGATTCGGATGCATTTTTACGATAATGTCACTATAACATCTTCTAACTTCTGGTAACTATGAAAAAAAAAAAAAAATGATATACTTAAAAGAATTGGTGTAACTATATAAGTTTATTTTAAATGTAATAACCCAATTATAATATGATATTATTCAAAATAATAACCTCTTCAATACTCGGATCATCTTCAATACACTCAACAATATATTTATTTTCAATCGTAGTAATCGCGATAACATGATTATTTTCATAATATATCTCACTATCAACTCCGTAATTTTCTAATATTCTTAGCGCATAATTTCGAGCCGTTTCACATGGTACATCATTTTTTACAATAATTTTTAGTCTTGTTCCAATATTTGTTTTCAACATGATATATCTGCTGTGAAAATCGTTTTTTTCCCTTTTAAGTTTTAGATGAGGTTTTACTTACCAATAAAAATAATTACCAAATGGAAATTATACTCATATTTAAACGATTTTTTTAACCTCTCAAAATTTGAGGACTACAATTCTTATAATAGGACAGATGGCTCAAGGATATCAGTAGTTGAAAAGTTATAAATATCAAAACTAGACTACTTGTATAGCTGTTTTGTGTCTCCTTCAAGTGAATAACAAATAATTTTACTGGGGTTTAACTTTATAACCATGATATTGCATCAATAGTAAGAATTTCAAAATCAAATTGCCCCATTACATGTATAACCCAAAAAAAATACATTGGAAATACACACTAAATTAGTGTAAAAAAATTATATTTTTAGTTTGTAAAGTATCATATGATGAACAGCTCCTCCCCAACAATAATACGAAAGGAATCATCAGTGTACTTTAAAAAACCTAAATAATCATATTAACTTTAGTGACAACCACAAGTAAATTAGAATTATATATACTGTATTTATAAATGTATTTATACATAAAGCGTTATGAAAATCGGCTCTCTATTGTAGCGTTTAAAAATCAATTATCCATATGAAGCTAACTTCAACTAGAAATAACTGTAATATGGATATGTTCGTTTCGACGTATTATAGCATCATAAGCCGAAGAATTAACCCAGATATCAGCAATTGGATAACTACCACTAGCATGATAAAAATAAATTGGCATAATCCAATCTTTAAGTTTGTGTAAAATTAACATTCTTTTAATATTAGATTCAACAGATTTCAATGACCAATTTCGATCATACATAATTCGGATTCTAAAAACTCTACCATCAACCATTGTTTGTAATATTGTGGGATACTTGAGCTAGTAGAGGCCAGAATATTGACGAGGCGTTCGGTATTGGCAACATCTATTCAAAGAAAAATAGGATATTTTATTGATAATTTATAGAAAAATTTTATTATGCCAATAATTGTAAAAATTGACTGCTCAAACATTATTAAATGATCAACAAGATTAAGCTCAAAGAATTTTGGCCCAAATAAAATATTATTCTAAACTCATTAATTATTTGAAACGTTTGTAATCATTAGTTGTACATGCTCAATTTTAATTCATCTGTATGATAGTACTTATATCAAATGGGTACCTCACATTTTCTTGGGTGTCTGCTACAAACAACCAGTTGGACTTGCTCTATTGAGAAGGAACATTTAACCGGAGACCCTTTTGATAACTCTATAGCATATAAAAGTTCAACTGTATTGTATATCTAGCAGTCTAAATATAAAAGTTGTTTCAAAAAAAAAAGCCTTTTTACGGTATATACTGTAGGTATACTTTTGGTAGCTAAATCTAATGTCAATTAAAACTAGTAAAATTAAAATGGTTTCTTTTTTATTTTGTACTAGGATATATGGCAACTGTTGAAGTTAAATCACGCTATGTTGATTGATTTATTTGGCCAATAGACGATAATTCACCAAAAAAGCACAGGTCACCACACGTGTGTACTTGTACACAAAACAGGCTGATATCAAGCTAGCAGGTACAAAATGCATTATGTATACTGTAAAGCTTATTGTGCATATCTATATTGATCAATAGTGCTATATATATTGATCAATAGTGCTTTGAGATCATGATCCATAATACATCAGTCTAGTTTAAGTTAATATGCATGTCTCATATCTGAGCCTCATTGTCTACAATCTAAGACATTATCTTTCAGCTACCAGTAGCAGGGTAATTTGAAAGAAATCATCACTATAATAGGGTATAGGCTGTTGTCAGGATATTTAGAAGTAGTGTAACATGGAATAATGGAAGCATTTACTGCATCAAATTTTCCTACAATATAGCTCTTTTTATGAATTTACACTTAAAACTACATTATTTTTAAAAATAGACTTGCATAAAAGAAAACTGGATTACACTTGTACTTATTTAGACTAAAATTTTCCATAGATTGAAGCATTTCTTCTTTCCTTCTTTATTTCTGCTTCAGTTTTTTCTCTTTTTGGTTCTTTTTTTGGTTTTTGTTTCGATTTATCTTTAGTAGCTGAGGAACTTGAACCAGATTGTTTGTATTTTGATGATGAGCTAGACATTTTGTTTTTTTTAGAAAAGAAACTTAAAACTTAGAATAAAAAAAAAATAAGTAGTATTAATAAATAAAAAATAGAATAAATAAATAAATGATAATATAGAGGGTATTTATACTTTAACTACTACAAGCAGTAGAAAAATAATTATTGATTGTGAATCCTATTCAGTCAACTAGAATAACAAGTAAAGATCAAAATGGGCAGGGGATGTTGTTAGTTTTTTTAACCCTTGCAAACCAATTAGTAGTAAGCTCTATGCCTTCTTCTTCTACCACCACTTGGAGGTACATGCTGTCTGTAATAATCAACATTAGCAACACATGAAGCATTCCTTAGTTCATAATATTCTCTAGGTGAAATAAATGATTCAAAACATAATCTTCCATGAGAATTATAATAGAATCTTCCACTATTTAATAAATTAATTCTTGATAAATAATATGCAGCCTCATCTTCATAGCATTTTCTAACAAATTCAATATGAGCTGGTTGGCCATAAAAATTATTTAGTTTGGATTGATTATAATTGTCAAAGAAAAACATTCGACCCATTGCTTTTAACAAGTAGTTGAGGATATATATAAAAATAAGGAATAAAGGTTAAACAATTGAAAAGAATTAGAAGTTTCAAAAAGAAGTTAGTAGTAATAGAATTAGTTAATAGAAATTGATTGAATTGAATTGATACAAACTATAATTTTAGACGAATTAGTATTACTATTTATACAATTAGTTTTTATTTAAATATCTACAAATTTTGATGGATTTTAGGAAACAGAAAACAGTTCAATGAGGATTGTAATCATGAAATTTAGCCCAGAAAAGCCGTATAAATCAGAACACTACTTATAGAGCTTTAAAAATAAATACTCCTATAATCCATATAGTTTTAGTACATGATCTAACCATATTTTAATTGCTAAAACTACAATTATTTGAATAACTTTTAAATTTTTACAGTTTATAAATGCTTAGAGCATTCATTATCCGCAAAATACCAGTAAAGTTTCATACTAGTGAAATGCTAAATAAACTAAAAAAAATCATCTTGATATGCATCTTTGCACGAGATTGAGAAGCCGCTCCAGATATGAGAATATTAATGGTTTATAATCCTCATTAATAGGGATTTAAATTTATGGTACTGATTACAAACTTAAGAGTCGTACCTTTATGGAAATAGCTTTCTAAATAAACAATGTTGGATTTATTAGCTACCTATAAAACCAACTGCATACCACAAAAACGTATAAAGTTTATTTTAAAATTTCCTCTCCATAAGTTTTATTCCTCAATTTTTCGATAAATAGAGAAATCTAATTTATTAATTCTATGAGGACATTTAATTAATTTCAGGGAAATTAACTAGCTGTAGACATATTTATTTTTTTTCTGCGGCATACTTTACTGGAGTAGGACATCGATTGATCTCTACGTAAATATATATCGATGCATCGTACACTTCTTAGTATCATAAAATTTATTTGGATAGTCCACATATTTCTAAAATACGATAAAATTAAAATAAACCAAACGCCTTAAATATGCTTTTATACGTGTACAGAATACCTGTCTTTTTGGGCTTAGTTTTTGAATTCCATGATTAGTAGTCTGCACTAATTTGTTTGAGTTACTGCATAATATTGCGCTAATAGTATAGTATCACAATACTTACCTTAGATTAGTCAGATATATGTATTTTTGGTCACTACAAGCTTGCTAGCTATAGTAGCTAGCTTAAAAAAGATATTTCATGCCGCCGCTCGAATGTCTCATACCTAGATAGTACTTAAGCAGGGTACTACAGCTGTAAAATCGGTACTTACCCCGCCCCGCAATCTAAACTCCAGCACTAGTTAAATCAGATCCTCAAAATCTTTTGATTACCAGGTACTCCTCCGTGATTGAATGCGTGCCTAAAAACACGCGTTTCAAAAAGATTTTGGGGATTGAAATTAACCCACAAAATACTGGTAATACATTTTTTTTTTAAAGGCATGATATCAGTATAATTCATGCACAATTTAGGCAATCAACGCACCCAATCTTTATATTATAAATGAAAAAAAATGTCCATTGTTTTCCCTCAATTCTTCTTCTTCTCTCTCTTTTTTTTTTTTCTTAACTATTTACTCTTTTTAACATTAGATTACTCCACTACTTATCAATTTTAAAAACATACTAATTTAAACCAACCTAGAAACAATGGAAGCTTTATGGAGTTATAAAATTCAAGTCCTTTTTAGACCAGATGCACCAGAAGATGTCCAAAAAAAAATGGCAAAAGAAATGAGTACTTTATTATGTGGTATTAAAAGAAAAGCTGGTGTCGATGATGTTAGTGGATTAAAAGATGCTGAATATAAAGTTGACGGTCCAACTTTAGAATGGTTAAGAGATCACGAATGGGTTTGGAAGATTTATGTTTTGAAAAGATTATAAAAAAAATCTTTTTAATATATTTTTTTTATTTATATCGTATAATTTATATTTCCTTATATTTCTTTTTAGTATGATAGAATATATGTTTTTGTTCTTTTTAAATTTTTTCTGTTTTTATTCACGTATAGATCTTAACATTTCTGTTTATCAACTAGGTTTAGGTTTTATTCATTATATACCCTAAACCGCCAAGTACCTGAAAATTAAGACAGGAAAATCTGATATGTCATTTGTTTATTTGATATATGCAGAGTCTAAAGACTATGGGCTACTATTTTAAGTTAATAGTATATATAAATAAAATATAAATACCAGAACCAAACCACCACATTTAAAAAAAAAACCGAAAGTAATAATATTTTAAGAAATTTACGTTAAAATCCAAGAAATAATAATAATAAGAAAAATGACTACAAATGCTCATTTATTACAATTAAACAATCCTCAAAGTGTTGAATTACACAAAGTACTAATTACTTTTAGATACAATGTTAGCTCAGGACCGATTATGGCATTTGTTCAAGAATCAATGCATCGAGGATTTCAGATTAATCAAAGACCAGATTTCCATGAAAAAATTTATACAGTAATGATGACTGTTCCATGGACTGAAATCGAACATATCAAAAATATGCAAATTGTTGAAACTGTTAGTTTTGTAGTTTAAATTTGATTTTTTTTTTTTATTTATCTATTATAATTATAATCTAAATTTTACTATATATTTTTAAATTTGGATATTGATGATCTAATTGATTCAATTTATTTTCTACAAATTCTTGTTTTTCTTTATCAGTCATAAGTGATCTTGCTAATGCAGATTGTATTAATGAAGCACCTCTAATAAATCTTCTTTTTAAAAATTTTGTCATTTCATTCAACGTTTCATCAAATTTTGTAAAAGGTAGATTGCTTTCACTCTCAATATCAACCCATGTACAACAGGCTAAAGCTTCTCTTGCTTTCCAAATTGGATCATTAGATGTACTAGTTGAATAATTAACTTGTGAATCAATATATAGAACTTCACAATTTAAAGATTTTAATAAAGGTAATAACCGATTTAATGGATCATATGCTAATGAAAGTGTACAAACCCTTTGTTGCTCTAATGGAACTTTATTCATTACCCTATCACCTAATCCATTTCTATCCCATAATGCTTTTACAAATGGTACATCCATTGATCCAATTTGTTGTAATTTAATCATTGGTAAACATTCTAATGTTGGTTCGATTGCAATAATAGAATCAAAAATCATTGGTTCTAATCTTGCGGCATGAAATGCTGATATAGCACCTCTACCATGACCAACTATTACTGTAACACCATTATTATTAATTGATTCAAGTTTACAAATTTCAATTGCATCTTTTGCATAATCTCTTGCTGTTGCTACCCAACCTAATTTTTTATGATTTGCTAAATATGAATCTCCATGTGTAACACAATCAACTGTTATAATTTTATTTAAATGTTTACCAAATATTTCATACAATTTTTCAATATATGGATCCCAAATTTCTTTAACTAGCCCAATATCATGTAAAAAAATAATATTTAAATGAGTTTCATCCATTGGATAAAAAAAATTATGTCGATAAACTTTATAAGCAACCTCTAATCTATCGAATGGTGATCTGGTACTCCATTCAGTTTCCCTTGGATAATGAGCTGGTGCAAATTTAATCATTCCTTTCATCATTTTTTTTTATTATAACATGTGTAGTTTGTAAGTTTCTAAAAATCTTGTCATCTTTTTGAATTGGGTTTATTTAAATACTATGATTCTATTGAACGGGGTATCAATAAGGGTTATTATAATAAAAACCTTTGTGTGTTTCTCTGTAAATTTGATAAATGATGATGGTGCAAGAAAATATTGTCAACTACTGTAGTACCAGGTAAGTTTTACACTATCGCGCACGTCATTTAATAAGCTGAAAAAAAAAATTGGCTGATAATTTATTACCTCCCAATAAAAGTATGAATGACCGACAGGCTATTAAAGCTGATTTAGCCCTGATAAGTAACAATTCTATAGGAAGATAGGGGTAGTGGGCTTTTGATTTTTAATGCTTATTCCTGGAAATTGCCATGGCAACATACAATCCTGTACTAATAAATACGTATCTTCGCTAAGCTCGTTCCTCGCTACGCAAAAGATGGTTGGAGGTGAAACCTCGAAATGATCTGTATGATCGTTATATATTTGTCGTAGGCACCTAATACTCACCCTCATTCTCGAGGATCCATTTCTTGCGTTTATTTAATATATTATTATACTATAGGACAATTGGAGCAGAGGTTTATAGCTCGAATTATTGCCTGAGAGGGTCAGCTAGTGAAAGAAATGGTGATTGATATACGTTTTACGTTTGTCGTTTGTGCCCCACCCACCCACCTAGCTTTTCGTTTGTCAGCTTGTCGTTTGTCGCTTCTAGATCCATATAATGGACGATTAATATTATAGAGCTCCTAGGCCAAAATTGTGCCTGAGCGACTCTGCTAGTAAAAGAAGCGGTAATCGTTATACGTTTGTCGTAGGCCCACCACCCACCCCGCCTCTCAGCTTGCGGCCTTTATTTACTATAGGACGAACGACTAATTATAATTACAATGTAATTAAAGGTTAAAAATTCCTGCTTGCGCGGGGCTGCTGGCGAAAGAAGCGGAGCCGCTGCGTCGGGCCTCCGACTAACGCAGCTCAAGCTACGCTGCGAAGAGAACACTGATTAGTCAGCAAAAACATGTACAAATTTTCTCTACCTATTTTTCGCGTTGAATACGTTTCTTCGCTAAGCTCGTTACCTCGCTACGCCTACAGAAGGTTGGAGGTGTAAACAGTTTGAGAGTTTGATAGTTAGGACGTTTTACGAGCTAATTGTAACTTGAGTTAAAATATTACAGTCAGTGGTCCTACAAATGTAATGTTGGGAGTTAAATGTCGGGACCGATTTGTACAAGCTTGCAATCAAAAAAAGCTTTGTGTAGTAGGGCTAAAATGATGATGCGGCTCATATATTGGATGTTACCATAGAAGCATGGTCACGTGTAATTTGAACTAATATTTAAATAACTTACTATTACATAAAACATAACTTCTCCTCTTCATCTTTTTATAAATCAATCAATACAACTAATATACCATTAAGTTATATTCATTTCTTTATTAGTATTATACGATCGTCCTAACTATCATTTGCGGTATAATAACCTTGTCTTTTGGTCTTCAAGATTGTAACACTGTTATATTGCTCCAAGAGTAGGCATCAAGATTTATAAAAAGATCCTTCAATTGTTACAACAATTATAGGTGGTGAAAATTTTTTTTTTTTTTTTTTTTAACTTAATGGTATATTAGTTGATTTATAAAAAGATAAAGAGAAGAAGTTCTCTTTTACAGAATAGAAAATAATACTATATAATATAATTCCGTCACGGAAAACCCATAGACTCTCTACTATGGTAACATGAGCCCCCCAACCAAAAAAAAATTTGGAGACTATTCTGATAAAATAGAATCCAATACAGTTTTTTGGTGATTTAATGGTACAAGCAGCTTGGCGTATTGGAAATAATATATATATAATTATAATTAAATTTATATACATGTATATATACATCGCATATATATTATAATTAAAGTATCATAGATTTATTGATTGATTATTAGTATTAAATTCACCATATGTCGATTATAATTGGATACCGATTGATCAATTGATCTATAGATAGAAAAGCCAGTTATTAAGTGAGTGTCCTTGTCAACTGATCATCTTGAATCCAATAAGTATATACATGTACGTAATAATCAAGAGTTTAAATTGATAAAACTTTTATTAACGTATATATGTCTAATAAACTTCTATAGTTAATCAAAGAATCATACATGTATATATAGTAAACTAAAAATAATAGATACGTATACTAAAGAAGATTATGTACTAGTTGAGCGGGTGTTCGTTATACACTGTATATACATGTTGAAATTGAACTGTTTGTTTGCAACATGTACTAGTAAAAAAGCTTGTATGTCTGTACAATTGTACGTTTGTCTGTTTGTTGTCCCGCCCACCCCCCTCAGTTTGTAGTATACGTAATAACATAATTACTATAGTACAATTAGAATATTGACGTTTAAATTTTTGGCCAGATCTAGAGCGGGTGTGCTATAGTGAGAGAAACAATGAGCATAATATTATAGAGTATACAATTAATTATACTTGTACGTCTGTACAATTGTACGTTTGTCTGTTTGTCATCCCGCCCACCCCCCTCAGTTTGTAGTATACGTATACTATAGGCCTCCTGGACCGTGTGTACTTATAAGGTTTAGTATCAGTAGCATAATATATATATAGCAGTTGTATTTGGTACCGAGAACATCGCTCTTAAATTTATTAACCTTTAAATTTATTAATTATAATGTATACTTCTGCGTACTAGTAATTAATCAAAGCCGCATGCGCTAGGACGTCCCAGCAGGGCACATGCATGCACGTAACAAGTTATCGTGCCTGAAATTCTTTTTTTTTAACATTAAAAGGGCTTGAGTTTAAGCTGGGATATTTTTTTTTTAATGGTGATTTAATTTTTTCAACACCAAATTTTTTTTTGCACAGTGTGTAACAGCCTGGTATTAGCTAGTTTTTTTTTTAATGGTGAAATTTTTTCAACACCAAACTTTTTTTTACACAGAGCGTAACAGCCTACGCAAGCTTAAGTTTACGCAGTAACTAGGTGGCGGGGGTTGTGTCGCCCCCGCACGATTATGTAAGAAGTTCTACTTTCTTACCTCCCAACACAGCGCTTGATTATGTCAGTGAAATCATGGAACCAAATTTTTCAGGTTTGTCTTCGCGTTGGTTTAGAGTTTACGGTTTACACCTCCAACCATAGAGTTGTCGGTTTCACCTCCAACCAAATATGGCAAATCAGTCTGACAGAGATTACCTTGGTAACATCCAATGTTTTATAGTTTTATAGCCATCGAAATCAAAGATCTGGGGTAGGTATACATTACCGACCATACTTTTTTTGTCTATATCGAAATATCAAGTAGCTAGTGTATTTTCTCCTACCATTTGAGGTCCTTAAAAACTGTAGAGAAATAGGATTTTGCATTACAGTTAACCAATGATTACAAAACTTTACGATCTAAAATTTCCATATTCGCTGTGATGAAACATGCTAATGCAAATCATCAACTGAAAAAGCTCAATGTATCTATTTCACTCCATAACGTTATAACAATTGTATTCATTTTAGTCTACCTTAAATATCCTTTCCACAGGAATATAAAGATAAGATGTTTTCTCTGTTGTTATTCGTAATAATAAATAACAACTACAATTGCTAAAAATTTTGATCAACAGATATTAAAAATAAAAAAAAAAAAATGGTTGAGGTTACGTTTGTAGTTTGGTTTAGATCTTCATGTAGTAAGCAACAATGTCAAAGTATTAGTGATTTTGATTTAAGAAGACAAGGTGCTACTATTTATAGTCCAGTTACAAGAGAAGGTAGAAAATTTTGTGTGGTAGCTTCTGGAGATCAAGAAATTGTACGATGGTGTGAAGATCAAATGTGGTGTGATACTGTTAATTACTATGATGCTAATATGTATTTTAGATATAACAATTAAAATTGTCAATTGGGTTTAGTAGTTTATTTATTGGTTAAAGAATTAAAGATTTTTTGTACTGATATACCATATGGAAAATACTATATCTGTTATTTTGACTCGATCGGTATCTTATATTCTGTATACAATCTAACTATCAGTTAGAGTGATCTATCAGTGTAAGTTATCATTTGCACTTGATTAATGCTAAAGCTTAATTATAATTAATCTTGTACAAATTCCGTTTCTAATTCTAGTTGAAGTGACAAAATATTTATAAAGCTTGCAATTAATATGTGTATACTTTTAATAACTTGAGCTACCAACAGCTTAGTGTATTGAACCAAACTGGGGTAGTTTTGGTGTGACTAGGCCAAGGTGGTTACGGTGTATATACAACTTGTACATATGTGCTAAATTAGTACAAACTATAAATGCCTGTTATTCTTGTGGTACTCGTGATTTTTTTTTTACTACAACCAGTAATGAATAGTGCCCCAACTCATGTAACTATATGTATGATATACATGTATTACATTCTGGCTCCACTTGATCAAGTTAAAACACATACACCCACTAACTGTAGCTTTTCTGATGATTCTAGTCATATTATACATGTAGCACACAATAAATTTGCACATGTATGCGTATTGCAATCTAGCCAGTTAAATCAACCAAGGAATAAATTTAATAACTAGGGTAGGCCTGTAAAAGTAGCTAAATATACATGACAATTTGAGCTTGTAATATTATTAGATTTAGATATATTAAACTCAATCATGTCAAATAAATGCATGTATTAACCCTGTAAGAAATAAGTCTTTTTTTTCAAACTACAGTAGTGTTTGTACAAGTTGTACATATAAATACGTGAATATTATATCTTTATATAAATAATAAAAGTCATCTCTTAAACTACTGATTTATAGAACAATCAGAATATACTAAAGAGTAATTCAGAAAACAATATAAATTAACCAAAATTAGAGAACCAAATTATTTTCCAGGCTTTACTATAAAGTTAAGACCAATTGATAGGTCACCTATGAGGTACCAAGTCCATTTTAATGCAAGTTTAACAGTAGAAGATATTCAAGATAAAATAAATTTATTATCAAGAAGAAGAGCAATTTTTCGAACAATGGGCCCAGTAGTAAATGGTTGCCAAACTGCTGTTTTTGATGGAGTTGAAAGTGATGTTTTGTGGATTATTTCTCAAGATTGGTGTGTAAAAGCTGGTGGACTAGATCCTCGATAATGTATTTAGAACCTTTGATTGTATTTTACTTTTTTATGTAAAAAATCTTTTCATATATAATGTTTTACTCCTTCTCTTTAAAGTTTAAATTCGTATCAGATAAAATACCTAATAAGCCGCACACATGTCTTGGAAAACAAAAAGCAATAAACAATCATTTATTCTATTTCAAAAGCTATAGCATATATTTTTTAATAGAATTACAGAAATCTTCAACATCTCTCTTATCATGGAACATATCAGCATAACTCATTGATACAGATAATTCACCATTCCAAGTATGCCAAATAGAATTGATACCTGGTAAAGTCCAGGTTGAACCGACATAATATCCTTTAACTTTAACTCCATCATATTCAGCCTTTAAAAAATCATCAATAATGCCTAATGAACTAATTATCGGTAAAAATATAGATCCTAACGACATTATTAAATCTTGAAATTGCTCATTAAATAGTCTCCAAGTTGTTAAAACATCTATTAAAAGTTCATTTTCATTCAATGGACAATCAATATCTCTAATTCTTTTCAAATGTGTTTCATTCCATTTTTTCATTGTATTAATATTTGTTTCTAATTTATCATTTATTGGTACAATAATTGGCCAATGTAATAAATGTAATCCCAAATCTTTAGAACCAGCACTAATTTTTCTTCTCATATCCATTGTATAAAAAGTTGCTAAAAATTTATCTCTATTTTCTGGATTTTCACTCATTGCTGAAATATTACTTGCCCATATTAATTCACCAATTGTACAGTTTAACTTTTTGGATTTTTCAATAATTTTATTTGTTTCATCTTTATTAAATTTGATAAATTCAACACTAGTTTTACTTTTAATCCCATCAGCTGGGTTATCAATAGATTTTTCATTTTTTAACGAACCAGTTTTTTGTAGATTTTTATATTGTTTTGATTCTTCTGATAAGAATTGACTTTCTTCAATTGCTTCATTGTAATTAGAGAATTTTTTTATATGACTGATATTAGTTCTAGTTTCTGTTGGCTTGAATAATCTTGATACTAACGTTTCTTTACTTTCAATGATTAGATCATCTGTTGATGAATAGAACTGAAAAATTTTATCAAAAATTAATGCAACTCCATAACTATCAGTTAATGAATGATCAATAGTTAAAACTAATTGATTTTTATTTGGTATCCAGGTTAAAAATGGTTTTGTAAAGGCATATGTAGCACTTGAAAATTCAGTAGCATCATTATCTTCATCATAATATATTAAAAAGGTTTCAGCAACCCAAGTGTCTAAATCATTTTCATTTGTTATTAATGTTGTTTCGACTAATGGATTTTGTAAATCATTATTATCCTTTAAACTTGTTGAGTTAATATATGGATGGTACTGATTTAATTTTTTCCAAGATTGCCTTAATTTTTGTTCAATTTCCTCTGAGGAATCAAAGAATTCAACTGATACCCATGCCGTAATCCATGCTGTCCCTCCAGAGGTTCTTTCGACTGTTGATAATAAACCTTCACCAGCCCCTTGGATTCTTCTACAGGTATTACCGTCTATTTTCCATTCATACATTGTTGTGATATGAAATTGTTATGTATTTTAGTTGAAAGCTCAATGTTTAGGTGAGAAAGACAAAATGTTGACCAATTTGAGCTGTGCCTAAACAAATGCACTGTATCCTTTTAATATTAAGATCTTCAAAACAATTTGCCCATATTTTATTGTGTATATTAGTGCATGCAACCTATAGTACCTGTAACTGAAAGGATGTGTTACAATAATACGCAGACTTAACAAAAAAAAAATAAAAAAAATTGAAGCTGAAGACATTATTCAGACTCCCAATGTAATGATTTTGAAGTATTACCCTAATATCCTCATAAAATTGAATCTATAAGGTCGGTCTGCTGGCCTACCATGGTACTGTATATACAGTATATATTTTTCTTTTCGGAAAAAATTTCGCTGAGAAATTTAATTGATAGACAGTATTAATGGTGCAGGACACATTATACCATCTATCCTACTGGTCTAGCTTATGGCCAGCCACTTAAATATTGATGTCTTATAGTCTAGATTTACTGCCGGGTAAATTTAAAAGCGCCTAAAAAAAAAATCAAGATGCCCATGAATTTCAAGCTTACACAAATAAAAAACTTCAACCCTGAACATATTATGTGCCTCCGATACCATCGATTAATATCTTCAATTTATGATCTTAGATATAATTTAATAATAATTATGTGATCGTATATCAAAATGATCGTCGAAACAAAATATATTTGATCACTTTAAAAAGAAATTTGGAATGTATATAATAAACTATGATTCCTCTTCTATTTAAATAACAAGCTACATCATCACCTTAGCCCCTTCCACCAATAAAATGACTGAAAAATTAACCACAGAATGGCAATTAAATAAAGAAACTGGTGACTATGAAAGAGCTATTACAGTAGTTGAAGGGTTTAGTGGTGTTAATTATGATTTAACAGGTGCCAGTTACTTAACAAGTTATGTTAGTGTAAATTTCAATGATACTGATAATTCGATTATAGAAAGAAGATTAAGAAATGCATGGTTAACTTTATGTATTGAAAATCCATGGGTAAATTTAAAGAAAGTCATAAGTCATTTCCTTGATCCAATTAATCCAAAAGTTATTGTTGGACCAATTGATAATGAAGAAAAATTAAAAGAATGGGAATTAAAAAGTTTTACAATTAATAATGATGTTGAAGATGCAAAGTTATTAACCTCACCAAAAGAGAGGCCATCATATTTAAATTTTACATGGGTAACAAAAAAAAATCAGTTAGTTATTCAAATGCATCATGCAATTACTGATAGTTTAGGTTGTGCATTATTTTTTGATAGATTTTTAGAATTATATGATCAAAATGTTACAAGACCAATTGCAAAATTTGATCCAAAATTATTAGATTCCAAAAAATGTACCTATAAATTATTAGATATTAATTATCCAGAATATAAATCATACGATGAAATTAAAGAAGATAAATATTTATATTCAGAAATTTTGAAAGTTCAACAAAATATGAAAGACACATGTAAAATTCCAACTATTTGTAATGATCCAATGGCTGGATACTATGCATCAAACACTTTTATCCCAATTGAATATACCAAAGAACAAACTGATTATATTGTTCAGAAAGCAAAAAAATATAATATAACAGTTGGTGGTTTAATTTGGGCTGCAATTGCAGCATCTTTTGATGATCAAAAAGATAAAGTTTTGAATGGATTAAACACTTATAATATGAGACCAAATTTATTAGAAAAGGGTTTAAAAAAAGCAGCTACAGAACCTTTAGGTGTTCATTTAATGGCTGCAATGATTGGTATTCCATGTTCAAGTTTTGAAGATGCAATTGATTATATGAAGAATATTTATAAAGTTTATACACCAATTTTTAAAGGCTATAAAACTGAAGAAGATTTGAAAAAATTAGAAAGTGTTGTTGGGTCATGGAGTTTATTTAATCATAATTTTATTCAAGTGGCTTCAGCATTAGGAGATTCGTTAGTTTATGGAGGTAGTATGGTTGGTGTATTAGATAAAAATGGTTACTTAAGAACAAAATTTCCAAATAATTCTGTTTCTGTTAATACATTTAATGTGGCAAGTGCATTAACATCACCAGGTGTTCATAATTTATGGTGTACTTTAAATGGGAAATTATCAACAAGTTATGGTTATTGTGATGTATATCATAAACCAGAAGATATTCAAAACTTGATTGATAAAGTACCAAATATTTTATTAGAATAGTTAATATACAGTTCTTTCTCTATCAATTTGATGAATCCCAGATATAATAATTACTTTTAAGATTTTAATAAAGCATGTAGACTATTTTGGAATATCCGAAAAAAAAAACTAGCTTTTATACATCCGCGTTAAATTAATAATACTTATACATGTAACATGTATTACTTTGTATGTACCATCTCAGGGTACCAGGTAAGTGCACGACAAATTCAATCGATCCAATTATTATGATTCACGACTGGTCATCATAGATTCAATTTAAATTTAATAGATATAACAGGTCTGAAAGCGTGCTGGTACCTACTGCCATGGTACCTGGTAAATTTAAGCTTGATTGAAATAAGGGGCTCAATTACCAGCCTTGCGCGGCAGTATAATTTTCTAAAACATATGTCCCGCGGGCCGCTCGCGAGCGAATTAAGGATTCACTACTGCGCTATTTATTCCTGCATCGCTAGCTTGGTATGACGAAAATCATCAATTTCTGGGGTGTGGCTGATAATTTAGACAGACAGTACAACTGTACATAGATGGATGCGTTATAAGCTTTAGTAATCCAAAAATATTTCAACATCTGTAGTTATCGAAAGTACAGTACAATTAAGTAGTGAGAAAATTATCCCTATTATTAATTAATCTATGATTAGTGTTACGATATAATATTATATTCAAGTACATCATTGATTCAAGTATCGTTGATCATCATAGTAAACACTCGGTACCAATGGTACATCATGATACAGTATGTATTTTTTATCCCAAATAATACCAAGTAGCTAACATAAATATTGAATCAGCCACGATCTTTCTCATAACCGCATCTATAGCAATGAAATATTTATTATAAAAAACAGGTATATTAAAGGGTCCTAAAATCCGATATTTGATATTTTTTTCTTTTTTTTTTTTCATGTAAACACCTTTGACTAGAGGAAACTAACTAATAATGGCGACTGTTCATGATTGGAAATTAAATAAACAAACTAACAACTATGAAAGAAGACTTAGTACAACCGAAGATGTCAATACAGCACTTTTTGATTTAGTAGGTGGATCTTGGTTAACTTCATGGATTAAAGTAAATTTCAAAGAAACAGACCCATCAGTTATTGAAACTAAACTAAGAAATGCCTGGTTAACAGCATGTGTTGAAAATCCAATAGTAAATAGTACAGCAATTAGCTCAATGAAAGATCCAGCTAACCCAATTAATATCAATACCCCAATTGATACAGAAGAAAAATTATTGGAATGGGAAAATAAAAGCTTTAAAATTGATAATGAATTAGATTGTGCATCAAAAAATGTTGCACCTAAAGAAAGAGGATCATTTGCAAAATTAATTTGGTTAACCAAACCATCACAATTAGTTATTCAATTTCATCATTGTATTTCAGATACTTTAGGTGCAGCAATTTTTTTTAATAGAATTTTAGAATTATATGATCAAAATGTTAGTAGACCACATGTTAATTATAATCCAAAAGATTTAACAATTTCTACATTTCCTGGCTTAGGGTTTAAAGATCGTCAATTCAAAACATTTGAAGATTTGAAAAAGATTGATTTTTTAAATAAAGAGGTTTCAAATATTCATCAATGTATGAAAAATGGTACAAAAATTCCAATTGAATGTGATGATCCAATGGCAGGTTATTATGCATCTGATACTGTTATTATTAAAAATTATACAAAAGAAGAAACTAGTTACATTATTAAAAAGGCTAAAAAATATAATACAACTGTTGGATGTATTACATGGACAGCAATTGCAATTGCAATGAAAACATTCGAAGATAATGAAGGTAAATTTTTTAATGGGTTAAATACTTATAATATGAGACAATTATTAGCTAATAAAGGTTTTGAAAAAGATGCTTATAATCCATTAGGTTGTCATCTTATGGGAATGGTCATGTGTATTCCATCTACTAATTTTGAAGATGCATTAGAATATGTCAAGACTTTTCATAATACATTTACACCAAAAATTAAAAATTATGAATCAAGAGAAGAGATTGATTTTTTACAAGATTTAATTAATACATGGGATTTTTTTAGTGAAAAGTTATTACAAGCTCTTGAAGCAACTGCTGGTTGTGGTCATTTTGGTGTTATTACTTTGGCAGGTGTTGTTGATCAATACTTGAAAACTGAATTTCCAAATAAATCAGTTACAGTTGATCAATTTAATTTAACTGCATCAATGAGTTCACCAGGATTCCATAATACTTGGAGTACTTTAAATGGTAAAATGTCTGTTACTTATACATTCTGTGATGCTTTTTATAAAAAGGAAACTTTTGAACAACTAGCTAACTGTGTCAGTAATATTTTATTAGAATAAAGAATAAAGCTTCTTTTTTCCAGGGTTTTTCTACATGTAACACGTACGTATGTTATGAATTTGTAATGAACAAAACAGATATATATTAATAAACTAAATAAATATAAGGGTTAGAAGAATTATTTTTCATATGAATTATCATCTTCTTTTTCAGATGTATAATAAGTAGCAGTTAATGAAATTTCGTCACATTCCAAATCTTTTGGACATTTACCATCTTTAGAATATAAAATAGCTGGATAGTTGTAATTATAAGGATTTTGAACATTTGAACAAGCATACCAACCAGATGCAGTGCCGTTAACAGTTAATTGGGAAGTTTCGTCTAATTCATAACCAGTTTGGAACCCACCATTAGAAGCACCAGCAACACCAATTTGCAAAATTGGTTGAGCATTTTCATAATCAGAAATCCAGCCAGCTTGTGGATAACCAACCCAACTTGATGAACTTAAAACAGTACCATTTAATTGGAAATTATTTGATGCAACAGTACCTGTAGCAAAAGCATAATTAATTGCAGCACCTTCATGGGTCCATGAAACAAATTTACCATCTAAAGTAGCATTGTGTGGAGCATTAACTCTTAATGAGAATGGAGTTGGATGATTAACATCTCTTTTAATAGCAGCAGCTGAAGCAGCGGTTAATAAAGTAACAGAAGTAGCGATATTGAATAACATTTTTTTTTCTTTAATAGTTTATGAATAATCTGATTTTAATTTTTATTTTTTTTGGAGAAAATTTACTGGATATTTATATTTCAAAAAAACGTCAGTTAGATGATATAAGAGGTTTCTATTTTGTAATAAAAAAAGTCTCATTAATTTTTTTTTGCTTTCTTATGCAAATTCTGATTTTAAAGAAAAATGTGAGACAAAAAGACGGCGATCGGCGCCGCTTCGAAAAAATAATTCAGATTGGATTAGTTTAAGCTTAGTCTCATCTGATATAACATTTATCCTATACCAGGTATTATTATTACTAAGATACGTGTATAATGCCAAATAAATCTTAGTCTAATTAAACCATTTCTTTATTATACAGTAAGTTTACTGATCTTGATCTAAAATTAGCAAAAGGCTTCAAAATCTATCAAAGTTATTTACATCATCTTATAATATACCTGGTACATGTAAAAAAAAAGACTACATTTAGGTAACTATTTTGTGTATCCTCTGCTTAGCTTCGGAGTTCCGACATCGGGACTTTATACTTTTTATAATATTCATATTTTTGTATCTTAGTTTGTAGTCAACAACAATCTAAACTATATTTAATATATTAATTACTTTTAATTATATCTCTTTATTCTAGTGTCAAGAGCGAACTAGGATCCTTATAATAGAAGTTACGATATTACGAATATAACGCTAAGCACAATTTTATGAAACCCTATAACAGTTTTTTAGCAGTTAGTGAGATATTAAATTACTTTGTATCAGATACAAACAACAACAGCCTATAGATTAGCCTATAGATTAGAGCGAAAAATGTCGGTTTCTAGGTATTAGTAAGATTATACTGTATAGTCCAGATACGAGTTTTTTGTCGAAAAATCCTTTATCAAAATTTAGGAGGTATCTTTTTGAATCATAGAAGTGCGTCTTTATAATAATTACATTAAACACTCAAAATCAAGGATCATACCAAGTTATTTACTCACTGAATACCTGGTAGTTGAACTTTGATGGATTGTTAAAAATAGATTATCAATAATCGTCATAATCCATGGCAGTTGATCCATTCCATTGCAATGGCAAGCAAAAGGATGAATAAACGGCGATCTTTGGCGTTGACAAAATTTGTAATCAATGGATGGATTTACATAATGTGCTTAAATTGAAATTTGCGATCGTCATTTGTTTTTTTTTTTTTTTTTTGCAGTTTACTCAGAGTAACCATCAGATACTGTAATGTTGGGGAATTTTTAAAAATCTTCACGATCTATTAATAGATTCAATAATTACTTTATTTTTATACAGCTTCATTTATTTAATTTACTTTGCATTCAATCCATCTTTGTACTAGAGTCTTGAATTGTAGATATGTAAGTTGTGAATATCATACTACCATAATATTTCCAGCTGGTACCATATATCATTAAATACAATAATATTTCCCAAATATGATTCGTTTAAGTCGAGACATTACTCTTGGTGTTTAAGCTCGGACCTTGCGGGGTAAAATAACACCAGCTTGAACACTCATCATCATGCAGCATCCCGTCAAATTTTTGACCTTTCCTTCTTAAGCTTAAGTAAGGCCTAGGCAGCTGAGCTATAAAAAATGCATGTCTCGAATCTTTTTTCGGGAAATTTAGAGGTAAGTTTAAAATAACATCATAGGCCAGCCTAGGTGTACCATTGTACCTGGTACCTTAGTAATATAATAATAATAAAAATATTACATCCGGATTTATATCGATAAATGAGTGATTTGAGAAGCAAGTACCTATTGGTACGGTTCAACATGCTCAAATTATCGGGCCATACGGTCACAGCAATTATAGACAGCAGGTATTATTGATAGCAGCATGATTACAATAGCTACCAGGTATCCGATATTGTGATATCGGAGTTATGAAGTTACATAAGGCCAGGCCAGGGTCCAGATTGTTCTATCAATATTGTCAAAACTATGTAAAACTCGAGCATCCCTGCCATGGACACATGCCATTGGTATCAGGAACCAGCAGTATTTTATCATTGGTTATTAGTTCTTTATTTCGTTATATTTATATGTCTCCAGTCAAAAAACAACAGTCCAAAACCGGGACTCTTGAATCCATTCAGAGTTGACTATAGCGTTTGAATTAGATTTAACTAAGAATTCTTTAAATTGATATATGCATAATAGGCCTTTCTACAATGAAAACTATTACTGATACATTGGATGGAAAATATTTTAATGAGATCCAGAATAATTAAAGTTAAGTATAAAAAACTACATATCAAATATATTACTTCTTCTTTAAACTTGAACAGCTTTCAATTTAACCTTTTCGCAACCCAATTTGGCATCAGGGGTTTCATCATTATAACTAATAACTGAACCCGAAAATTGGTATCCACCTAATTGAGGTAACTTTGAACAAGCATACCAATGATCACAGTGACCATTAAAAGTTAAGTATTTATCAGAATTCAATTCATAGCCAGTTTGCCATTCATTAGTTTCATCATCACCTAGAATACCAAATTCCAAAACATTATAATTATCTTTCCAGATTAGTGCAGCGTTTGGGAATTGTGATCCATCAACCATCATTGCTAAGACAGTATCATTCAATTGAAATTTAGATGCTTCATATCCTGAATTTGCAAAAGCAAAGTTGATACCAGCCCCTTCGTGTAATGCAGTAATTGGTGAACCATTCAATTCTTTATTTGATGATGAGACCTGTAAATTGAATTGATCATTAGCAAAAACAGTGGTTGCTAATAAACCGATTGAAGTAGTGGTAAAAAATTTCATTGTTATTTGTATATGTGTGAGAGAGGAAATTAATTTTGTTAGATTGTATAATTTAAAGGAAATTTCAAGGTCTTTATATATAATTTTGTGTCCAGAGGGATTTTTTATAATCCGATAATAATACATGTATATAACAATGATGCCGATTAATTGCCATATATGGGGAACTGTTGTTTATCATCTATTATTACATATTTTATTTTTGTATTTTATTGTTAGGGTTCAACTGTGATTATTGATATATAATTATATTATAATATGTCAGATATACTCAGTATAAATCATTATAGGGACAGCGATGGTGCCGAACACCAATGATCTAATAATTCAGGAAGCTTAGTTGTTAATCACTTTTTAGTACCTACCGGTAATTGTACTATCAGATAGTATACCAGGAGGTATTATAGTACCAATAATTTCAATAAAATTACCACAGTAATATCAACCTAGTCATACACGTTGGTCTTATCAGGTATTGCTTGTTTTAATTTGGCATTTTTTTCTTATTCGCATATACATGTATAATATTATCAGATTCTAATTCCATCGATCTTTGGTTTGATTGTTTATAGTTACAGTAGTATAGGGTCAGTTTATAGATAGGCCACACTGATACATGTAGTTTATAAAGGTACAATCATAATGCTGGAAGCAAGGCCTGTCAATTTACCAAGGTAGTTAAATGACAAAAAGATGAAAAAGTGGGGGGTCTCAAGAGAATGCTTCCAAAACAGATCTTGAAGCTTTTTAACATTTCTTTTTCTTTTCATTTCTTTTTTTGGTTCGTTCTAAAATTAGATTTTTTCTCTCGGAGGTTTTAAATTGAGGTTAATACCGAGCCCGAGCATAAATGAATAAAGAAATCAACAACTTAACAACTTACTTGTATACAACAACTTTTACAATTGTAAAACGTTGAACGCGCAAGTTGTATATTGGATTCTAAACCGCTAGAATTGATAATAGGCACCAGGTAAGTAATAAAACAACTTTCTTCATACCCGAATACTAACTCTGAAGTGTATCAAGCAATTTTTCAATTGTTTCAATTGTATAGATGTAGGTATGAGTTGAACGACGTTAGGCTTTGCTGATGAGAATATATGACGCACAGCAGCCTTGTTAATCCTAAAACTGACAATGTTGTTTTTACACATTTACATTATATGTATACTATAGTGTACTAGTGTTAGTTACTAAGTTTACTAGTCTTAATATTATCTACATGAGGTCATTGAATCAGAATCAAACACTTGTAATAAACGAACAGTCACTTAAGAAACATCTGGCAACCAAAGCTTTATTAATAACTCATAACTCAGCAGATCATTTTGCTAAGTTGAAAGAAAGACAAATTTCGCTTAATTATCCAGATAAAGTATTCCCAACTTTTCATTGTTTTGAGACTAATTGATAATCTGAAAACTACTTCAAATCCAATATTCTTTTCTTCGCTTTTGAAATATTATAATGGTTATAAATACATACGAATAAATAATAAAGCAAATATGTGAAAGGTAATAAATTTGCTGATATGTCAGTGCTGTAAGTAATATGCTCAATGATTGTGATCCCATAACACTCATAAAGGTCATTATAATATAGCTTGTTCAGCAAGCTAGCTCCTTCAAAAACTACAAATGCCCATATCTTCAATTTATTACTCTCTTTATCTTTAATTGAATAATTGGTCATTTAAGTCAACATACTGTACAATTATGAAAGTATTGGATGAGACTAGAAATAATTATATAGTAGCCAGTATGGGCTCTATATTATAGTCAAATGTATTTAACTATAACTTATTAACTGTTGGACGTCAATATCCATGGATATTATTAATTCTATTAAAATATTCTATATCTTGTCAATTTTAATAGAGCGATTACGTTCATGAAGTTTAACATTCCAGAATTTAATTTTTCTGCGTATTTTCGTATTAACTGGTTGGCAATTGAAACGTCAGCAATGCTGCTAGGTTATAGCTTTGTCCAAAACATTAATTAAAATATGTGGGGAATTCTATCATATATATATTAAGACTCCATTATTATACTCTTCTTTATTGCATAGTGAGTTCCAGTTAGCAGTCTATGATTCGAGTAGCTACTGTAACTACTAGAGATCTAGCTATTGGGAGACAACTAGTTATAATCAGCTTGAATTGAAATGCGAAGCCAATCCTTGGTTACCGTTAGTATCGAAAAACTCAATTGATAGTTCATAAATTTGTGGATCACTGGTCGGTCCATTCGAACCAATTCTTAAAATAGACATAAAATACAAATATAATATTAAGGCTTTATCACTATTACAAGCACATTAATAACTATAACAACAAGATATCTAGTTCTAAAATGGAGAAGTTTTTTTATAGTTAAATAATGTTTAGAGGCTTGATTTTATACAATTGATAATCTACTAGAACATACTTTTATAGCCATTTATAGCCATTTTAAAGAAGCTAAATCAAAAATATTTCCGTTCTGTAAGAATATATATAATTAATTATAACTTAATATAGCTAAAGCATTGAGAACCTCTAGCAGCTGATTTACAAGTTGGTTCCAGATCTTGTCATATAGCCGACATAATATAATAAAAATAATTATAATTATTGATCAATAATACTAGGTTTAACTCAATTTATAAACTTCTAGACACTCAGAGTATGTTTGTCTAAACAAAAAAGGATATAGAATATATCTTTTGGATATTAAAATTGTGAGAATAACTCAATAATTGTTTCAACCAATTGCTCTTGGATAAGTTTTTAAATGTCCACATGGATATATAAAAATGATAGTAATTTTCATTTTTTGTTTTAATAAATAAAATAATATATAGATCTATATTTAATATAAAAAATTATTATAACTAAAACTAATCTATCTTTTAATTAGTTAAGTTAATGATTGCTTTAATTTACTGTTATAAATTCAATGATACTTTCTTTTGAATCCTAAATACCCGAATTATTTGGTAATATGTTCAAAAATTGTTTCTTCACCCTTTATAAACGCAAATTAATGCAGTTATGCAAAGAAAAATGATCAAATCATTAAATTCGTTAAATCATTTATTTTATAGTAGTACATAAAAATATAAAAATTATATAAGAAAAAAAAAAATATTACAAAAAATTCATATAGTTAAAAAAGGCACTACTTGCTTGTCATAGTGAAGATTCTAATATATGTAAAATAGTTCTAGTTTATCATCCATAAATAGACAAAAATGCCCCGTTTACAGTCACCCTAATTTCACT
>JAJLUL010000081.1:58890-93995 GCA_030564325.1 Blastobotrys capitulatus | reverse complement strand
GTGATTTTGTAAGCTATGAGTTGTTCACTAGAGCGAAGGTTTTAAGTCTTTAATTAACATTTAAGCTACCGATTTTACTAAAGCTTCAAGCACGGAAGCCAGAGCCGCACCAGATCCAGGTCCGAGATCCGAGTTCAGAAATTTTCTCAAGTAGAAGTAGTCTCGCGGTTTAGAGTCGGAGGTTACACCTCCAACCATACTGTATACCAGTTACGGATAGTAACTGACTGCAACTCTTTAGCTCAAAATATTATTGTTTTTTAAAAAAAAGGTTTATCATCTTCTTTATTTTCCATCATCTCATAGTCTTCGTATCGGATGCTATAATATCTTGACAGTACGTATGGCACAAATTACTATAGCTACAATTGTATATTCTTTATACTAATTATCAAGCTCCGTTCTTAAAACGCTCTTATGATAGTATTTTAAAGTGTGTGACAGACAGAACTATAGGTTTACATCTGGATTGAGTGTTCAACCATGTTATATACATATATATATGTATCAAATGTCAGATAATCTAACAATAAACTTTTTTACTTACCCTTGCAATGTCATTCCATCATATAATAATAGCGTTTTAACCGAATTCGTATGTTGTAGCAGAAATGTACATATGTTAACGCCAATAAAACTTTACATTGACAATGTAGGGATGATAATTGTCAAAGTGCACAGACCTTGATAAATTCCAAAAAATAAGAAAGTATACTTATTCTATTATTACCATGGTATTATAAACAATGACTAGAAATCTCTTATAAAGTGGCATTATCATAATATACATGGAGAAGTAATACCAGAAGGGTTTCAAAGGAATGATTTAAGGCTAAATCTCATAAAAAGAACATAACGATCAAGATGCTGAAGAAAATTAGAAACTCTATATACAGCTGTAGATATATACAGTATTTTCTCTATATGAGTCTTAATCTGAGCTTGGAGACAACTCAGGTGAAGTATTTATGTTTGCTTTTGAGTACACAATTATAAAGACTGGGCATCTTGTCTACCCTCCAATTTGCTAAAACTACTACTGGTACCCCAGATAAAGCCTTAGGTTCCTAAATCAACTTCGATCAAGATATCGAAGCAGACAAACCAAAATTTATTATAGAACGAACCAGAAACACCGACTTATAATACACCATAAAGTTTGTAATTACCAACTGGTAATGTCATCTCCCAACTGCCCAACTTAGCACGACTTGTGATTTGTAATAGTTAGTTTATTATACACTAACAGCATTGGCATAAACTGTCTGATAACCAGTGTGGCTTTTAACTTTACACCCATATCAAAATTTTAAACTACTGTAACGGCATAGTTTCCCGGCTAAAAAAACTATTCCCGCCTACAAGAATTTCATATTTATTATCTGCATCCGATACTCCAGAAACTTTTTTTTACTCTTTAATTTGAATTCTTTAAAAAAAAAAAGGCTCAAAATAAAAAGCCTAATTTTCACACTAAGTTTAAGGGTTCTTTCATAAGCCGGATTTGGTTAATCAATACTGCTATATATGAGCAAATTTTACAAGCATGTTCTATTAGATTAACGTGGCTTATACCGGCAATATTATTATATTATTCACAGTGGAAATAATCAAAAAATAAGCTCACAATGTTGAGCTCTAGATAATACAATGACATGTTTTTTTTTTACTTTCTTTTCCTTTTGGTCAGGATTAACACTTAGAATACTAATGTAATATAGAATCCTTAATGAGAGTTGGTAGTCATTCAACTAATAGTATACTCAGAGTGTACACCTACATTGTTATAACTGTGGGTATCCGACCAATGTGATTCAAATTGAATCAATGTAAAGACGATGGAACTCGAAATTTGCATGTATTCGTTACAGTGTATCAAAAGCACATTCAAAAAAAATATATCAATAAAAAAAATTGTTCCTAAAAACCTGTGTAAGAGAACTTTTGATGTTTGGAAAAAGTAAATAACTTATTAAAAATATAAAAAGAGGGGTGCGCCAGAGCCTGAGCAAAGCAAAAGCTTATTATTACCGCTTAACAAAAAGCACGTTAAAATTGCATCTATAGCTACGCCCGCCCGCCCCTTTTTCAGCCAGCCTTTCGATTGATTGATCGAAAATCGATCTTAGCCCTGTATCTTACTAGTGCTTGAGCGAATTGTTGACCTCTCACATTGGTTCATATCTAGAACACTAAAAAAATAAAAAAAAATAAAAATAGAATCCCCCTAGAAAAAAAATAAAACCTCCATGACATTCTTTCTTCTTTATTAATCTTTCTTTAATATACCAAAGGTACAAAAGAATAATATAATCTGAAGTATATTGATTAAAAGATAATCTATAAACTCATTTCAAAAGATCGATATAAAAAATTTTTAAGTACCAACTTATAATCATTATCCAATTTATTATTAATTGTACATCATAAGGAAAAGAAAAAAAAAAAAATATAATATTTTTCTCGCTTTACCAGAAATTGGCTCTAGATTAACTGGCTGTGACAATCCATATTCTCTCTAATTTAATTACACTAAACGAACAGTGCAGCATTTTATACACATAACTTATAAATTAATTATTTCATTTTACAGGTTTTAAAAAAAAATATATTATAATATAAAAAGCAGCCAGGTCATCATCACCAATAGAAAAAAAAAAGGGCTACTTTTACTATCAGATTATTTTCTCCATTTTCATTAAAACTTTTCAGAATATATTTTTATAAAAAAATCATTACCCACATTTTTATTATTACATTTTCGAGTACTACGACAACATATAAATACAACATATAATAATACGACAATAAATCGATAAATCAATAAAAAGTACCAATAAAAAAATGTTAAACGAGTTATCAAGAAAATTTCTTGGCCCACCATCACCACAACCTAATATGTATACTAGTAATCAATCTTATCATAGTAGTCATCAACATCATTCGAATCCACATCAACATCATCAACGATCTTATAGTTCACATGGTAGTAGACGACCAGAATCACCATATTTTCAAGATCAAAATCAACAACCATATAATGATCGATATGAAAGATATGATAGATATGATCCTAGATTAGAACCAAATTATGGTACTTATCCAACTAATAGTAATGGTAATAATTCTTATGCACCTTCACCAACTCCATTAATGTTAATGAGAAATTCTAATTATTCTAATATGCAACATAATCATCATTATCAACAACCACCTCCTTCATCTAATCCTCAACATCATCATCATCATCACCACCATCAACATCATTCTTCAAATGGTAAAGCAGATCCATCAAATCCTTGGTATCCAGTATGTTCAAAAATTCATTTATTTATTAAACAAATGATACCAGAAGTTAGACCATTAACAAGTCCAACAATGGATGTTATTTTTTATAGATATGAACATGGATCTTTTGAACAACCAAATGGTTATATTTTTGATAGTGCACAATCAAATAAAGAAAAACAAAGTGTTATTGCAGTTATTATTGTTAGTTATGATCCAATTACAAAATATGCAAGATTTGATAATGAAGAAGCAGATTTTGATTCAAGTTTACATTATCCTGTAGAACAAGTTTGTAAACATCAATATGTTGAAGGAGTTTTATTAACAAATGGGGATTCATATGTTTTTTTACATAAACATGAATATATTGAAAGAGCAAGATCAACACATTCACCAAATAGAATGTTATCAAGTCATCATCATCACAATCATTATAGTACATCAAATGGATTATTAGATCCAAATTTTGCAGATAATGAATTAAATCGATCAAGATCAAGATCAAGAAGTAGACATTCAAGACATTCATCAAGTTCAGGACCATTTAGAGTTGTTGGACATTTTGGTAGATTAAGTGATAGAAGTGATGAAATTCCTGAATTATTAGTTGATGAGATAAGAAGAGCTTATCAAAGAAAATGGTCAAGATTTAGTGAAAAAACATCAAGAGGTAGATCAAGATCAAGATCAAGAAATAGATTTTTAAATCCAAATAGTGCACCACCACCTCAAGATCCAAATTATAATCCAATTTATAATAGTAGAATAGCATCATCACCTCATCGAGGATTAGGTGGATTGGCACGAACTCAAAATGCTTATTCAATGAATGATCAACCACCAATAGCTCCAGTTGATATGGATTATCCTACAATGCCACGACCTAATTCTCATACTCATTCAAGGTCTCATTCTCATCATAGACCACCTTCACCTCCAGAACAACCATATAGATATTAATTTATTACTCTTTTATTATTATTTTTTTTGTAACATGATATGTTAAATTAAATTTTTTTAGTGCACTGTATACTTTTTATTTTTTAGTGTTGTAATTTTTAAATTAAAAAAGAAAAAAGTCCGGGGCGAATTTTTTTTTTGGTGTATATAATGTCTTAGTTCACGTTACAATCTCCAAAATTTTAAGGGACAAGAAACAAATGTTACCTTCATTAAAATTGAATAGTGGGATTGATTTTGTTTATTCTTTAAATCTACAGTATAAATGGTAGTATAGTTGCAAAAGAAAATTGTGGAGATAATTTAGTGAAGAGAAAAAAAAAAGTATCCCCACCAATCAACTTAAAATTTACGTACCCTGAACTTTTGGACTACCAAAACAGTAATAACCATAGCAGTATTAAATGCCTATAAGAATTTAAAGAAGTAAACTCTATTTAAATGTTCGGCTTTTTAAAGTGGTTTAAGACTTTTCTTGTTTATGATATGAACTTTAAATTGTATAAATGGCACTGAAATATATCATATCGTACTGGTACCAGGTATGATCATGTTAATCACCTGCTTAATTTATGTCACCAGTAAGCTACGACCAATTAAAACAAATCATTTAAAAGAATTTATATTCTATGACAATACCAACATAATTTTCAAAGATATTTTGAAAAAAAGTTTAAAGTAACACAAAAAAAAAACAGCTAATTAAGGAATCCGAAGTGTACATGTTTTACTAGCCTGGATTATATGTAATTCATATGTATAATTTAGCTGCATTTGTTTTATCTTTTGTAGATATTAATCTTTTATACAGTACCACCACCACCAGATGATATCAAGCTAATACTACCTTATTCCAACCCAACAGATAATAGATTAAAGCTCTAGACTAATTTTTGAATGCATCATATGTACAATTGTATACAACTTGTATACTACATGTAAACAGTGAATTAATGTTCTATTAGAAAGAAAAAAATAAGGGTTTGGTATTAATGCAAAGAACAAAAGTCACGGCTGATTTTTTTTTTTTTATATGTTTCTCTATGAAGTATATAAGTCCATATCATGTAATAACTTAAATCTACAATTTTAAAAGCCCAGTCTTTTTTCTTTTGATCATCAAAAACCCCCGCTGAAGGTTCAGTTTGTTCAAAAAAAATTTCCTTGGGTGAAACATCCGGATTCCATCTTACCCCATTTTTAATAATTTCTCCATATTAAAAGACTGTCTTACTGAAGCTTGAAAAAAAAAAATTAATCCACATCGCGACACCAATTATCAACATCATTGTAACACTACCACTACACTGATATTATAGAATAAAAAAAAAATTTCAAACTATTTACCAAGTTAGACAATCACAATTTTTTTTTTTTAAACTATGATCGACCTTAACACTAAACGTGCCGGTCGATCATTAAAGTAGTATCGATCATTTTCTTAGCCAAATAATCGTATAAATACTAATGAAAATCCTTTAAAAAGACTTTTATCTTTCTCTCTTTTTTATTCAACAAACAACATCAACAAAACATAACTAAGAGAGAATGAAATTCTCTACAATCTTTACAATATCAATAGCTACATTAGCTACTGCTACAAATACTGAACAAAAAGTTCGAGCTAATCCATTACCAAAACCAAGATCAATTAAATGGGGGGATTCAGGTGAAAAACAAGTTAGTGGTGGTTTATGGTTAAATTATCAACCTTATACACCAATTATTAGTGATGCATTTAATAGAATGCAACAAACATTAAGAGAAGTTAAATATTATCCTTGGGTACCACCTGGTGATAATATTTTCCCAGAAGATGATTTTGATCCATTCCCAGGTACTGATTCAGTTTTAGATCCAAAACCTATTAAAGAAAAGGACGATGAAAAAGAAAAAAGAAATAATAATCCAATGATTGATAGTATTAAATTAACAATTGAAGATCCAACTGCAGATTTACAAATGGAAGTTGATGAATCATATTCTATTAAAATTTCATCTGATTCACAAGAAATTGTTATTAATTCAAAAACTGTTTGGGGTGCATTACATTCTTTTACAACTTTACAACAAATTATTATCCCAAATGATAATGGTGGATTTATTATTGAACAACCAGTTGAAATTGATGATAAACCATTATATCCTCATCGTGGAGTTATGGTTGATACTGCAAGAAATTTTCAAAATAAAGAAGCAACAAAGAGACAAATTGATGGATTAAGTTTATCAAAAATGAATGTTATGCATTGGCATTTAACTGATACTCAATCATGGCCAATTGAAATTGAATCATATCCAAATATGTGGAAAGATGCTTATAGTCAAAACCAACGATATTCAATTAAAGATATGCAAGAAATTGTTGAATATGCAAGAAATAGAGGTGTTAGAGTTATTCCAGAAATTGATTTACCAGGTCATAGTGGACCAGGTTATGAACAATTACCAAATAAAGATAAATTATTAGCTTGTCCAAGAGGATTTTGGTCTAATGATTTATGGGATTATCATGTTGCTGTTGAACCACCTCAAGGTCAATTAGAAATTTTATCTGATGATACTTATGAAGTTGTTGGAAAAATTTATAAAGATTTATCAAAAATTTTCCCAGATCATGTTTTTCATGTTGGATTTGATGAATTACAAAGAAATTGTTATAATTTTAGTTCTCAAACTGTTAAATGGTTAGATGATGGTCATGATTGGAGTGATTTAGCTCAATATTGGGTTGATAAATCAACTCCAATGTTTATGGAAATTCCAAATAGAAAATTAATGATGTGGGAAGATTCTATTTTATCAGCTGATTTTGCTGCTAAAAATATTAGTAAAGATGTTTTAATGCAATCATGGAATGGTATTGAAAATGTTAAAACTTTAGCAAAAGAAGGTTATGATGTTATCTTATCAAATAATGATTGGTTATATTTAGATTGTGGTTTTGGTGGTTGGGTATCAAATGATCCAAGATATAATGTTTATGAAAAAAATGCTTCACATGCAACATTTAATTTTGGTGGTACTTCAGGTAGTTGGTGTGGTGGTTTAAAAACATGGCAAAGAATTTATGGATTAGATGTTACATTTAATTTAACCGAATCTGAAGCTAAACATGTTAAAGGTGCTGAAGCTCCATTATGGGCAGAAATGGTTGATTCAACAAATATTGATACTAAAATGTGGCCAAGAGCTGCTGCTTTAGGTGAAATGTTATGGAGTGGTAATAAAGATGAAGATGGTAATATGAGAGTTACTGAATTTACTCAAAGAATTTTAAATTTTAGAGAATATTTAATTGCATTAGGTATTAATGCTACTCCATTAATGCCACAATATTGTTTAACTCGACCTCATCATTGTGATTTATTTAGAAATCAAACTGCATGGAATGATTATGCTGATAAAGATGCAACTTAAATATTTTATTATATAAATTAATTATGAACTTTTTTAATGCTTTTATTTTATTTATGTTGTAGTATAATAATCACAAAATCCAATTTTATTTTTACAATATCCACATAAAATTTGACAATTACTACCAGAATGACTAAAAGATATACCAAAATTTGAAAAATCTTTATTTGTAACATGATTAGTATCATTTTTAATTGATATAATTCTTTCCATTGGTCCTCTATAATCAACATTAGTAATTTTAAATAATAATTCATCAAATAATTTTGTTCTTTCAACTTCATTTAAATATATATACACTTGTTCAATATCTATTATAATATTTTTTTTCATTGTAGCAAATAAAATTTCTTTACTATTAATACAATGTTTTGAAAAATCAATTAATATTTTTGTAATATCAAATTCTTCATCATAATTACTAAATCCAATAATTTCTAAACTTGGGAAAAAATCCCAATATAAATTGGATATTTCAAATGATTGATAATCAATACAAACTTTTGTTAAATTTGAATTTTTATATCCAATTTTATTAACTAATGCTGTTAAATCTCTAAAATTTGTTCCTGTTGTATTATATGGTTTATCAATTAATAATTGCTCCAATTTATTTGTATTTAAATTTTCTAATACACCAATTAATAATTTATAATCATCTAATAATGTTTTTAATCTTTCTAAATTAATCATTTTTTTTAATATATTTGGATTAAATTTAAATGTTCCTATTAATCTAAAAGTTTTTAATTTATTTAATTTTAAATCATTATTAATACTTAATTGATTTAAATTAACTTTATGAATTCTCAAATGTTGTAAATCATTCATTAAATTAATCATTTTATCATCTTGAAATCCAGTTTCTGAATCAATTAATACTAAATATACAATTTTTTTAAATTTTTTAACAGTATCTATATCAATACTTGATAATGCATCTGATGTAATATCTAATCTTTTAATACCTTCAAATGATCCATTTTTTTTAGATATAATAATTCTTTTTAATTTATTAAATAATTTAATTGTATTTTTTAAATCTGATTGTGAACTATCTTCATCAATAAAACTAAAATTTTTTATTGATTCTATACAATTTAATAATTTTGGATCAACAGTTGGACATAATTTTAATGTTCCTGTAATTTTTAATTTAACTCCCAAATCAAATAATTGTTTTAAATTTAAATGTCTATCTCTATTTGCATAAGTTGTTAAATCATAAATTTCTAGATTTGAAGTATAAATACTGTTTATTCTTTGAATTTGTCTTGTATCTAAATAATGATTGTTTCTTGATAATTCTAAAATGTTTTTTAATATACTTAATACAATATCACCATCATTATAAACAAATCGATATAATTCATTATACCATTGTTTATTAACTAATAATGAAGGATATAAATTTTTGAATTTAGTACTTGCTGGTGTTGAGGTTATTGAATGAATATGCAAAAAATCTTTATCTGATGGTTGTTGATCAATGTCTATAAGATAAGTCCAGATAATTCTTTTAAGTTCTAATGGTAGACTATAAAAATTTGGCATGTCTCGTTTATTCTATTTAGTTGAATGTCTTTTTTTTTTTATCCTCAAAATCTTCAGATTTTTAGAGGATGTTGTATAAAATAAATAATGTTGGATTTTTTTTTTGGTGATGTAAAAAAACTTATACAAAAGAAAAAAAGAAAAAGAAAAAAAAAAAAGCCCCCGATCGATAAATATTGTTGATTTGATTTTTTTAGTACTGCAAAAAAAATATCCCCACTAGGATCGGGTCCTTTGTTCCGATCCGATCATATTTAGCGTGTGTTTTGTAATGATTGAACTGATATAAGTTTCACCAACACTAGAACTGATCACGATATAATGAGTCCTCGAGAGTTTAAAAGAAGTATCTAGTTTGTAAGAGATATCTCTTTATTGGTCTCTATTGGTCTATTTGATGATGTGTTAGTTTAATTAGGTGCGATTTAGACTGTCTATGAATTCTAAAAGACACAAGTAGCTTAGATTAAGCCCCTATTGAAATAATTTAGGGGTAAGGGGCTGATATTTGGACAGATTTAACATGCTTTCAACCTATAAAACTAACAGGAGTACTATCATTATAATAATACTTGGAACTAAGTAACAATGTTAGCTTAATATTTTTACAGAGCTATTACTCAATAACCTGTATACTATAGCCTATTATAGTCACTTAGTATCCCCTAGAAGATGATTTTTTGAGAGGAAAGACACTTAATTGTATATTATTCTTTTTATTGAATGATTTAGCCACGTAAGGTAATAAGTTTGTCTTTATATCAGTAATTCATTTCAGTATGTAAATTGTGTATTTAAAAAGTACTTGTACAATTGTACAATTTATAAGAATACCAGTATTATTTTAACAAGGATTCTGGCCATTATTATTTACTCCTTTTTACAGATGTATAGCTACGGGATTGGTACCATACATTAGTATGATATGAAAAATTTGCATTCAAAAAAATTTTCACTGCAGGTGGTGATCAAAAAACCCCCTTTTTGTGCCCTTCTTAAGCACTTCTAAACAGCATAAAAAAACGCGTTTTTCCTCACGTGCACATAAGTATTGTTTACCTTGCTTTTTGCTTTTGTTTACATTTTAACAAAATAAGCCTTAGCTAGATGCCTAAAGTAAACAGAAAAAAAGTTTATTCTGTTTTCATGCACTGATCTTCGTCAGCGTTAGAAACTTTTTTTTTTTTTTGACTTTCTCACTCAATGTCTTCAATTACAACAGTATTAAGCCCTCTGAAAAGTTAATACTAGTTTTACTATGATATTAAGCTAGTCAATGTGGTTAGTTGGGCTTCTATTACAACATATGGTTATTAGCTGTTTATTAAGGAATTAACGGGTTATCATTTATAAACACAATTACTATCGAAATGTTGTACATTTGTAACTGTTTATGATGGTAATAGACCTAGATATCAAATCTTTGAACATGCAGCACTACGAAAAATGGTACTGAGTTTTGTATTTGTGCATCCTTTGTACACATCAATGATACAGAGTCTTAACTGTATCTGGATGTATATGTCTAACTGTACAAGTACGACAATGGGATTTAATTTGATACATGTACTCACATTTATCGGGCCTAAATATTGATTCAGTAAAACTTGCAAGGTTACAACAGATTTATTTTTTGGTTGCATACATTGTTTGTTTATTTATGGTTCAATGCTATACTTTTAAAACTTTTTTTTCATTTATAAAATCACGAAGACGCCCTTTTTATTTATTTTTTTTTTCAACCAATTCAATACAATATAAGAAAACTATCTAATAAAGAATGAAAGTAAAGCAAGAAGAAATCGAAGATATTTTATTTGAATATTTCAAAAAAGCATCAAAAGTTGAAGAATGTGCATCTGACTTGACAAATTATATTAATAAATTATTATCAGAACAAAAACAACGATTAAAAAAAAAGTATAAACAACAACAACAAAAGCCATTAACTACTCAAAAATCAAGTTCCAATTTATCATCAGCATCATCACATACATCAATTGACAATATTCAAAGTTATACTGTTAATAATATTAAACAATGTCAATGTCATAATCATATACCACTAGCACAACCAACTGTACAATCTCAACCAATTCAGCCTGGTGTGCATGTGTTTTTACAAGCCCAATATTATGAGCCAATTAAACAACCTCAATATAGTCAACAACAACAATATAAACAATCAACTCAACAACAACATTATTATCAACCAACTCATCAAAGTCAATATACTAAACCACCACAATATACTCAAACAGCCCAACAAGCACAATATACCCAACCTAATCATTCAGCACCACCACCATCACAACAAGAACCAAAATTAAAAAAATCCAAAAGTACAAAAGAATTTAGTGTTCCTGAAACCAAAGAATATCAAGAATTACAACAACAACGTAAAATAAATTTACAAGATAATTTAGCAATTGAATTAGCAAAACAAGCATTAATAACACAACGACATAATAGAGTATTTATAGAAACAAAATTAACATCAAAAAATTATAGAATACAATTACAAATTATGGCAACAAGTTTAGGTAAAAATTATAATCATTTATTAAGTTGTAAACCAAAAAATCCTTATGAAGAACAAATGGCAGGATTATGGATTAATAATGTATTATTAGCATTAGATGAATATTATAGAAATAAAATTTTAAAAAAATTAGGATTTAAAATTATTGAATTACCTGAATTGTTGGATATTTTAGAACAAGAATTTTTATTAAAATAAATGTTGTTATAATTTTTTTTTTTTCTGTTTTAGTTTTTTTTTATTTTATTTTTTTTTTTCGAATCTATAGATTTTCCATCATCGCGATGGTGATTTATTTGATGATGTCAAAATTTCTAATAATTTCTTTGTTCCGATTGCTGTTTTTCAACAACACCTCTCAAGCGGTGCCAAGCTCTTTTTTATTTACCCCAGATTATTATAAAAATACAAAACTATCCACATTTTTTTTAATTCATTAACATCAATAATTATATCATATTTACAAACAAAATGGAAAAAAATTTCAGTATTTCAGAACATCAATCAAATCCAACAACAAAAAGATTAACACAAGAATCAAAAGATGTTACATTCCATCAACCACCACATATTACAATAGATCCAGTTGAACAAGATTTATTTAATTGGACTGGTTCAATGATTGGACCAGATGGTTCATCATATCAAACAGGTATTTTTAATTTTAAAATTTCATTCCCTAAAGATTATCCAAATTCATCACCTGAATTTATTTTTACAACAAAAATTTATCATCCAAATATTGATCCTGATACAGGAAAAGTTCAAATTGATTTATTAGATAATTGGAATTCAAATACTCATATTAATCAAGTGTTACCTGCAATTCATTATTTATTATCTGATCCTGATACTAGTTCAAAACCTCCAATTAATAAAAGAGTTGCTCATGTTTATGATAATGATCGAGAAATGTATAAACATACGGCAAGAGAATGGACGGAAAAATATGCAGATACAGTTGAATAGATTATTCTTATAAATATATAGTATAATAAAAAAAAATTATTATTATTATAATTAAAAGTTTTTTTTTAAAAAAACAAAAATGTACACAATACTATAAAAAAATGGTAGAAAAAAAAAAGATAAATTTTTTTTTTTTTTTTTTATATTAAAAAAATAAACTAAACAAAAAATAAAATGAAAATTCTAAAAGAAAAAATAATAAAAAAGAATAAAAAAACGAAACGAAATAAATTTGTGAATAAAAAGTCTTAACTAAAACTTCTTTATGTCCATCCTAATGAATTCTCACTCATCACGGGCTGACTAATTTGTTGACCAATTGGTAATATGCTTGAAACTCCTCCACCTCTACCACCACTGGTTGGTCTACTTGATGGTGGAGTATCATCAAAGAATCTACCTTGACCACCTAAAGTACCACCACCCATTTCAGAATCGGAATCACCTTCTAAAATTAATGAATCTCGTTTACTTCTATATTTCTTAGCAACAAAGAAAATGGCACCAACATAAACAGCAGCACCGGCAATTGCACCAACTGCAATACCAACAGTCTTGGTATTTACTTTTGGTGGTGGAGTTGAATTAGTATCTTGATCTAATGAACCTGAATCAGATGGTCCAGATCGATCAGAATCATCATTTTCATCATTACCATTATTTGAATGATTATTTGATGATGAATCATCTGATGATCCATCAGAATTACCAGTTGAGGCACCATTTGATCCTGATGATGATGATGAACCACCACCTGGAATTAATGGAATAGTTGGATCAATCAAATTCATTAATGATGCAACACTTTTACTTGGATTACTATATAATCTTGAAGTTGGTGTATGAATTAATGAATCTAATGTTGCAACTAATTTTGAAGGAACATAAGCTAATGCAATTGTAACAACATAATCAGCAGATTTTGATTGATATGGTCTTAAAGAACTCATTGTAACTTTTTCTGATGAAATATTTAAACCATAACCTAACCCTAATGGCATATATTGGAAAATTTGTGCAACTGCTAATGGTTTACCAGCAACAAAATTATAATTTAATGAATAATCAAATCCAATTTGAATTAATGTGGTATCTTCATCTGGTTTTGGTACTCCACCTTGAGGTGCAATTAATTTTGGCATTGAACTTGGAATACTTGCAGCAGATTTTGTTGATTCAGTTGGACCAGCTGGAGTTGGTTTATCAGTTGCAGCATTATTTTCTTGAACACTTGTAACTGTTGGAATTTCAGTTTGAGTTAAAATATTATCTGGTAACCAATTTGATGTTGTTGGACTTGCTTCAACAGGAGTTTCACTACTAGTAGTTGGTGATGGTGCTGGTACAACACTTGAAGTTTTTGGAGTTTCTGCAACAATAACTGATGATGATAATTGTTTAATTGAACTAGATTGAATTGAACTACTTGGAGCAGTACCAAATAAACTAGAAATAGCAACAGATGATGCACTTGTAATTGTTGGAGCAGTAACTCTTCTACTTGAAGTTTTTGATGCTGATTCAGTTGGAACTGGTGCAACACTTGATGGAGTTTGTTGTTGTTGTTCAGTAGTTGTTGGTTGAACAGAATAAATTGGAGTTGATGATGGTTGTTCATTTGATGATGGTTGAGCAAAAGATTGAGTTGGTTGTTGTGAAGTACCAGATTGAATTGGGAATGATGATTGTGTTGGAGCAGCTGATGGTTGTTGTTGAGAAAATGATGGTTTAATAGTTTGTGAAAATGATGGTTGAATTGATCCACTACCACTAACTGAAGCACTAGCTGATGGTTGATAAGATTGAACTGGATAAGAATATGATGGTTTAACAGATGCTGAAGCAGAAACTGAATTTGATTGAACTGGGAATGATGATGATGGAACAATAGAACCTGATGGTTTATATGGATATGATGAAATTGGTTGTGATGATTCAACTGGGAATGATGAAACTGCACCTGATGAAGTAGCTGCAGGATTCCAAACTGTACCCCAATCAATTGATGGCCATGAAAATGATTCTGGTGGTGTCCAAATATAAGTTGGAGTTGATGAAACTGCTGCTGAAGCTGAATTTGGTGCAGAAGAAATTGGCATAGATCTTGAGATTGGTTGAGAACCTGAAGAAACTAAACCAGATGATCTTCCAACTGATTGTGAACCAGAAGCAGCTGGAGCAAAAGATGATACAGGTCTTGATGATGCACCATGAACACTACTACCACTAACAACATTACTTGATCCACCTACTGAAGCAGTTGGTTGAGATGATGAAGCAAAGAATGAAACAGGTGCTGAATTACTAGCAGTAACTTTTGGTGAACCACTTACTTGAATTGATTGACTTGGTCTGTTATTGACAGAATGAGAATGTTGTTGAGAAGCTGATTTAACTGGGAAATAATGTGGAGTTGATTGTGATGATGGTGATACATTACTCTTCTTACCTGCAGATGGAGTTGGAATGTTTTGAACAGCTGAAGAAACTTCATTTTGAGCTGAAGAAATTGCTGGTAAAACATGTTGTTTAGTTGAAGTTGAATGTGGTTTAACAACAGCAGAAGTTGGTGCAACTATTATTATATTGTTAGTACTTTTCTTTTTCTAAATATTAGGCAACTTACCATGAGGAACTGAAGTAGTCTTTTCTCCTGAAGTAAAAGAAACTGGTCTAGATGAACTAAAACTACTTAATAATCCATCAAATGCAGAATTAATATCAGACAAAATATCAGATGATGATTTTGGTTCTCTTGATTGTAATTGTGATTCTGATTTGATTGATCTTGATTCAAATTGAGAAACTGGTAATGATGATGATGATGATGAAACAACATTGTGAGAAGAATAATGTTCTTCTTCTTCAGTTGAACTTCGTTTTGAAAAAGTAGATCGTTCATTAGTGAAAAATGGGCTTTGTTCACTTGAGAAACTATTACCTTGAGGAGTTGAATAATACTCTGGATTTGAAACAGTTTCAACAGAGACTGGTAATGAAGATTCATAAACAATAGTAGATTCTCTTGGTAAATAAATTGATGGATAACCAATTTGAACTGAGCTTGAAGAAGCAACTGGTGCATCAACAGTAGTATAAACATTATCATCAATTGTTGTATATTCTTCATTACCTTGACTATAACTTGGAGTTGATGATGGTTCAACATATTCATTTGATGAAGAGGATTGAACAAAAACTGGTAAACTATTAGATGATGGTGCTGATGATTCATAAACTAAAGAAGATTCTGGAGTTTCATAAATTGATGATGGACTTGAATATTCAATAGTAGATGATGATGGTGCATAAACAACTGATGAAGTATCAACATTTTCAACAACTGATGATGAATAAACTGGTTCAAAAGATGATGATGAAACATATTCAACTACAGTTGATTCAGTAGACTTTTCAGCTTGACTAGTTTGAGTAACATACTGAACTGGAGTAGAAGAATATTCTTCAACATTACTAGTTGATTGAACATATTGAATTGATGAAGTTTCTTCTTCTTCAACTTGACTAGTTTGAGAAACATATTCAGCTTCAGTAGCTGATGATTCATATTCAACAAATGATGAAGATGGTGAGACATATTGAACAGATGATGAATAAACACTAGTTGGTTCTTCAGTTGATTCACTTGAAAATGCAATAGTTGAACTAGATTGTTGAATTTCAATACTACTTGATGGTTCTAATGCTGATGATGATGATGTTGATGCAAAAACAGTTGAAGCTTCATTATTTGAAGATGCAAATTTGGTTGATGATGATAATTCATTTAATGATGTTGATGATACAATTTCATTATAATGTGATGAAGTTTCTAATAATACACCAGTTGTTTGAGTTGATTCAACAACTTTTGGAATTGATGTTGCACTATGAACAATCACTTCAGTTTCTGGTTCAACAGCTGTAAAACCAGGATCATGAGGTGGATAATGTAAAATAGTTTCTGTAATTGGACCATGACCAGTAACATCACCTCCCAAAACTACTGATGACCCTTGGATTTGTGGTTGTTGTTGTTGTTGTGTTGGTTGTTCATTATTTGTAGCATTTGCATTAACTACTTGTCGTTTCACAACACGTGGTTTATAATGTGAAGGTTTCTTTTGACCTAATGGATCTTCATTTGCAATAGCTCGTCGAGATAATGTTGGTACTCTAAATGCTGACACGACACAACATAATACAAACAAGACTAACAAATATTGACTTGATAGTCTAGTCATGCTTTATGAAGATGAATTAGTTTTTTTTTAAGAAAAGGGGTATTTGGTGATGAAATATAAGAAAAATATAAAGGTATCGAAGATTGTATAAAACTGATAATGAAAAGATAAAAAAATTGTCCCACTAGTAAAAAATTATCAAAAAAAAATTAATAATAGCGGATATGATTACTTTTCAGTTAAATTGGTGTTCTTTTTTTTTTTTATTGAATGAATAAAGTTTTTTATTATCGCAATATTTGAAGTGTCGATGTCTCAAACAAGCCAAATATATTTATATATAAAAAAAGTAGATTGTCTGTTTTGAATTGTCGTTTAAATTTGATAAAACCAATAAAAAACCTGTGTTTCAAACTTGACCTTTAAAAATTCTTGTATTAAAAAAAAAAAAAAAAAAGAAACAAAGTTTAAAATATTAATAAAAGAGTGACTGAGAGTTGGATTCTTGAATAATTAAAAAGTTGTAAAAAAAAGTGAAGAGAAACCTGTTCCTTGTACTAACTTTACCTTTTTGTCTTTATTATTCTTTATAATAGATTTAAAAATAAATGAAGATGTCGAAATTTGAAAAAAAAAAAATTTGTTCTTTATTCTCTTTTTTTAAAAGCCGAAATCTTGATTGATTTTTTGTTTTTTTTTAGATTTTAAGGAGTGAATAAACAGTGAGTTGTTGTTAATAGATATTTAATTGACCCGTCGTTATAATTACCAAAATTGTTTTTTTTTTTCTTTTTCTTTTGTTGTAGAAGTACGCGTTGTATTACCTAGTCTAGAGTTATTGGTTAGTAAAAAAGTTAATCTTGAAATATTGTCATGAAGTCAAAAAAAAAATTGAACTTTAGTAGGTCAAACTTAAAAAAAAGTACCATAGAGTTTTTTTTTTTTGACATACTATATTCTCGCGTTAATAAACAAACAAAAACTAGTATATCAAAAAAAAATTGTAAACATTATCTCTCTTTCTTTAACCAAACATGACAATAACTATTGAATCCAATTCGCTTAAAAGAGGAGTATTAACATACACTTTCCAAACAAAATTTGTTGTAAAAAAAAAAAAATTTGACTTTACTAACCGCCGGCACTAAAGAAATCAAAGAAGAATAGATATAACTAAATATTACTCTTACTTGACAATTCTGAACAACTTTTCAATAGCCGCTAGTGTTTGTTGATAAATTTGATTTTTTTTTTGTTGGATTGGTCGATAGTTTTATTCAAACTTCGAAGAGCGTTTGATGATTGTGTTTTTGAAAAAGGGTCAAAAAAAAAAAAAGGGTGGAAATGAGAAGTGTGAGTTGGGAATAAGAGAAGAAGAAAAAAAATTGTGTCGTATGAGAAAAGAAAAAAAAAAAAAAAAGTTTAAAATCTTCAACAACTCAATCTCTGTTAAAGGAAAAAATAAATTTTGTCGGTTCGTCGGAGGGGTCCGGTCGGCGGGCGGGGGCGGCGCATGAAACCATTATAAGCTTAGGTAGAAAATTTATAGGGGGTAAAAATTAGTTTCTTTTTTTAGAAACGGGTGGACCATCTCACCTTTTAGTAATGCTTGAATACTGTTCCATAGAAATAAAAAAAGCGACAATTCTTTCTAAAGAATTTTTTTTTTTCTTTTCAATATATTTAACTCCTGTTGGGTGTCCTGCAATGAGGATCCATTATTATCTTTTAAAAACAATTTATTAGTATGTCATGATTAGATAGAATTATAATGAATATTGAACTTAAAGTTGGATTAATTGCTAAATTCAGGTATGAAATTTATGTACATAGCTGGGTTGGCAAATAAAAATAAATAAATAAACCATTCTCCACCTTTTTTTATTTTTTTCTTTTGACAATTCATCCCATATATGGAATATTCCTAATTGACAATTTGGCTTATGTTCTGTATTGTTACTGGTGATACAAAATTGTATATCTGTTATTAATTACCTGTGTGGTACTTCGACGTCACTTTAAGTAGACATTATTATGTAAAAATTTTTAGAATTTGAGCTTTTCATTGGAGAAAAAAAAGGGCCATTATGATATGTATGTTGGACTTTTTACATGAACATTGCCCGGTTAACAACTTAAGTCAATATAGACTGAATATAAATTTAGTAATTACGTCGCCTTTTTTTTAAAGCAATGATGAATTTTTAGCTGAAGCTTACTGAGTACAGTGGCACTTAGGTTTCTATACTGTTGAATTGTAAATAAATTATGTAACTATAATATGAAGTACTGTAGTCTTACTATTACCAAGTATCTACCTGATACATGTATATATGGTACCAGTAGCTATGAAATCTAAAAGCAATTTCAAGTGGGATTAACAGAATGTTTATTTTCATTGGTATTTAAGTGATCTACTATTGATACCGAATGTTTTTAATTTACGTTACTTAGACTCTAAGCATCATTTTTAACATTTTGAAACTACTGTATTTACCTCGATATGATCAAAATAGTACTGTTATAATTTAATTTGTACTCTGTTCGATCCAATATATATGAAGATCGCTGGAGTTCATGGCCCATCTTCCGAATGCAATTTGATAATACGTTGAGATAATCTCGTTTTAATCCAATTATGGATAGAACTAAAAATAGTATCATTTTTAGGAAATATATGATTAACCTTTCCATTACGAATCTTGAACTAAATCTTATTATAATATTATTATATTAATCGTTTAAACTGATATTAATTACAAGAGCCCACTTTTAAACTTTAATAAGAATAGAGATAATAGAGAATATTTTATAATATATATTAGGACGGCATGTATATTTACTTGGGTTGATTAGATTTTTACATTGTCAAATATATAAGCGCTATACCAGTATATCTGAACAATGTAGCAATATTAATATATATACAGTATATATTGTACAACTTAGACCAGCTACCATGGTATACAAGGTACTCAATGAATAAATTTACATACAAATTGGACATATATACTTGAGGCATCGTGTATATTGAAGATTCAATATCGTATTCAAACCTTCATTATATAAAGGCATTGTTGTATTAAATATGGCCATTAAAAATGAATATTAAGTTACTGTTTGAATAGTTATAATTTAATTACAATATATATATATATATACATTATAATTAATTAATTTATTATACTGGTTAATTACATGATACACACATAATAGTATATACAGTATGTCTCTTTTTATAAGAATTTAAAATTAAAGTTTAGCGAAGTGAAAAGAATGCTGTGTAAGTCTTAAAGCATTGTCCATCTTTCTAAATTTTTTTTTTTTTTTAAATATATTAATTGTACCCTCATGTATCTAATATCAAGTATCAATCGTGGCATTTAAAGAAGTATCTTTGGATCTGAATTAGCCACATTACATAACATTGTTGACCACAAATGAGTATAATGACTACCTAAAAATTTGTTTTATTAGAGCTTGTGATATATATAGTACCAAAGGTTAATGACTACTACAGTGTACTAGCACTGCTTTAATTATTATTATTTTAACTTGCCTTAGATACAAATATGTAGCTTTGAAAATGCCCAACTTGAATGATACCTGAGGTAACTTAAATGATTTGTAGCATCTATTATTATTAGTAGTCTATAATACAACTATTATACAGAAGTTCTTGTATCTAAAAAATTTATACCGTATAATTTATAACGAATGTAGGGGCGTTGAAAATGTTCCAAAGCTAGGGTGAACGACTTTTGATACAATTTTTTCACTCAGGCTTTGACGGTGTTACTAAGCGCATAAATTTAAATTAATGTATTATGATAATGGACCAAAGTCCTTATTATTAAATATGGTACCTAAAATATTGTGAGTTTTGTGGTAACAAAGTGATACGGTATGATTGAACACGTTTAAACCCAATACTATGGTACCCGTTTATCCATCGTCATCGTTACTTATATTATAATGGAATATATACTATTAAATCACGGTACTACCATGGTAAAAGTGATATTGAAATATTTAAGCGTGTAAACTAGCAAGATATTTTTTGATTTATAGATATACACGCTTAAATATGATATGGTTGAATGGAGTCACAGTATTATCTACAAAAGTTACCATTCGAGAGTTAACACAATCGCATTATTGGATAACTCACGCGTTTTTTATATATGGCTATAGTTAGATATCTGAAATAGAGCTCTTTTCTTATAAATATAGAAGCCTTTTAAATCAGGTTACTACACTCTACTCAGCAGCTGTAATATCGATATATAAATCAGATCTGATCAGTAATATGTAGCAGCAAGTAACCAAGAATCATCATCTACCGGTACCAGTTACTGGAAGTTTCATCGATGCTATTTAGTGGGCCAGAACCAGTCTTGCGATTGATAAAAATCTTGTCACTGTATCAATATCGATTTATATAAGATCTACAATAACCAGCCGTTTCATTTAACGGTTCCAGGTTTTTGATCGGTTAAAAATTGCGAGGTGTCGAATATCCGGATCAATTTAAAAAATTTAATTCAAAGACTGGTACATCTGCAACCACGATCGATTTCAATTTAACTTAAAGTCTACACTGTAACTTGAAGCGAAATTCTCTAGTACCAGTGGTAACGCATAAAGCAAATTGACCAATATTTGCCCCAACCCGTACAGCTTAAAACGGTGGCTAAACCGATCGCTACATGAACATGAATTTTGCACTCGAGAATTATAATCATAATAATATTATTAATAAGAATTGGAATTGATGGGCTCAACTTGAAGTAGTGATATATGTTCTAACCATAATCATTGTGGCTATTGCAGTATTTACGTATAAACATAAAATTCCTCAGGACAAACAACCTGTTTTGAAGAGCATTGGCTTAGGGTTGCTCCCTGAGATGACTATGAAAAAACATCTATTCAAGCGATAGTAGTGTTAGTCGACCTATACTACTAAATTTAAATTGAATCTTTACCTTAAGCTTGTGTTTAAATAAATCAGAGACATTTTTTGTGTAAAATTGGTCTAACCAATGCTCAGCCTTTCTAGCTAGCATCAAACACATACATTGTAGGGTACCATGGTAACCACTTAAACTTACGTTAAATATGAAGGTGTCTCTGAGGTAGCTTTATAATTAATAGCTGTATGAATGTGAAAAATTTACTGTAGCGTTACAGCTAATAGGAACATGATGAATAGCTATCTACTGTACTATAGATATATATCTATACTATTACATGCTATGGCGCTTCTTGAGAGCTGTACTACCAACTGGTAAGTTGTATGACATCCACTGCAGGCTGGCTTTTTATTGTAAAAAGAATTTTTTTTTTTTTCAGGAGTAAATTTTTTTTCAAATTTTTTCACCAACGGATCTAATTTTGGATCTAAATCACTCACGTTTCATGTTTGCCTCAGCCAAAATAAGGCCTAGGCCTAATTATAACAAACTAATTATGGAATTGTTTTTATTTTGTCTCACTCAGGGGGGGCCAAGCAAGATTTTAGTAAGCTTCAAGCTATGCTAAATATTTACTTTTTTAATTTTGCTGTATACATATATATGTATGCTTAGCGCGCGCAATATGTGCTGTTAACAGCTGGGCTTGAGCTTAAGCCTACATGAAGGATTCAGTGTGTCTATTCATAACAAAAACCAGCATCATTGTCATTGAGCGCTAACTTTCATAAGTGTAGTATCGTCGACGACACTACAAGTAAGTACCAGCTGGTGCTACCTGGTAGCTAATAATATATATATAACTGTGACTGCAGGTTGTTAAGTATAATGATGGTGCACGGCATCCTTTCATATATTATCTATACTAAAGTTCTATAGACCAGCTGTTGAATCTACCTCAGCTACATGAATAACTTAGTTAAGCATTACGAGACTTGACGGCCTATAGCGTACTAGTTGTACGCCTAGTCTAAGCGTTAAAGAATACTTAATTATCACTTCTTTTAACTTAATTGGTATGAAATATATTATCTGATTCTTCCCAACTAATCCCCATTTCAAATCAATAAACAAATAAGTTTCTACCATATATTTAAGCTGTACAACTGCTGGAATTGTTTGAAATCCCTGACAAATTGGATCTAATAACCAATTAAATTGCCATTGCCATTTGTTACCAGTATATTACATATATATTATAATATTTAATAATATTATCTAACTAATTAATTAGTCTATGCATACACCTTACTCAAGTTTTAAGACTAAGTCGACCCCTGAGTTTTTATTATTAGTCTTGAATTGTCAAAATACGCTGAGGCTAAATTAGTATATGTTCTAAAAGTAAACTACATATTATTAGTTGTACCAATGATATTTGATCGATAATACACTATAGTCTTTAAATTTAAACTCCTGGTAGGTTTAGTAAATTCGTCACTATGCTACATTCTATATAAATTCCAAATAGACCTATAGCTAAGTTTGTTTATCATAAGCTAGCTATCCATACTGGTGCTATGCCATGATATATACTGTATATGATTGTATTTATACCCAAATATACACCAATGTAATATAAATTCAATTCGAGTATCGATCATTATATTTGATTTGGAAGATTTTCGAATGAGTATCGAATTTCTGTAATAATAATTAAAATCTAGACTAATTCGGATTAGCCGAAAGTGTTTTTGTTGATATCTTATTAAATTATTTACGACGAGTCGATACTCAAAATAATAATAATTATTATTTAATCATTTTAGAAAACTTAGACTTGGATATACCTGGTACATGTAGACTACGGTAGGTGTGAGCGTGTGTGCATGTGTATTCGAAATCTGATGTAATATTCTATTTTGAATATTTGAAGCTTACAAATTTAGTAATACAAAGCCTAATATGGAAATACTCGCTTAAGTTATAATTAATTATCGGTAATCAATATACAGATACAAAAAAATATATCTATATAATAATTATTTAAATGTTAAAATTACAAATTGGTTTCATGTGTCTATATACAGTGTATATAAATACTTATTAATAATAGTTTCGTGAGTCTAAACTATCTAAATAGTTACAAACTCTTATATGAGAAACTTAAACACGTTGATTAATATAGTGTCTACGCCTGGTGTAGTTATTAATACCCCAATAGGTCTACTCTAAACTACAATATATGGTATAAAAATACATATGATATACATTTGACACTGTAAAGCTATTTCAAGCAAGACTGTGCAGTTAATTCTTTTATAGTATTCAAGTGGCTTATAGCGGTATTGTCGTGAAACTATCTGAGCTGCTTATAGATTTATCTGATAGAGCTGTGGTAGAGTTACTGTAATCATTGGCATTGCATCTATACCAAATAAACCCCATTTAACTTACCAATAGCTGTATTAGATAAATATTCATACATGTATGCTTTAAGATACTACGTGGCCAGGTATAAAATATGATAGCATTGAATTAAATTAAATGCATAAACAGATGATCTAATAAATGTGCTTTCTTAGTAAACCTATAGAAAAATAAATTTGAAATACCAGGTAATGATCTTACTACTGAGCTGTTGCTATTAGCCTTACTGTGATAGCCTTGAAAGACTTTTACTGTAGTATTTACCTTGGACCAATTGGTAATTCTACTGTTGAAATAAGTTGAAAGGCTGATCAATTATTTATCGTAATTCAAGCTGAAGTAAGAAACAGTAATAATATTGATTGCAGAATGATTATGCGGCCGATTGATCCCACACACAACCACAAAATTGATTTAATTTATTCTGAGACATCTTGAAACAAGGTGAAATTGTTATTGGCGCATCCGATCGTTTTAGGACGTTAATTGCACCACTAATAATTAATACTGGTACAAATAATGATATTTATCGATTTGATGATACACCTACTGATTAGATAATTTATCTAAGCTTCTAATGCTTTTAGTGCTACAGTACAGTACCTCAGGTAATTAACAGTCGTGACATAATGATATTAAAGCATACCATCTGATGGTACTGTAGTCAACTAAGGGACTAGCACTGGTATTATAAATCATCAAACTTTAAGTGACTTATAGGGTAGGACAGTTAAATTGGGGGCGTTGCTAATACTAATATAACTACAAGCCTGTTCTACAATGTAAGTAAATACTTAGGTAGGTAGAACTGCTGAATTGCGGGCTTTGGTGTATATTTACACGCCTAGGCTTCTCTACTGGTAAGTACTAGTACTGCGTGTAGATAACTTGAATTGCGGGATTTGATAACTACTGTACCATAATACTGCTGGCAGACCAGTAAGGTGAATTGCAAGGCTTATGAAGCCTAATATCTCAATTAATTAGTATGATTCTACGTCCATTAAAAATCCATGTATACTACCTGGTAAGGTAATTTGCAATATTCTTGATTTGGGGTACCCCATATATTCCAGACATATACCACTGGTACTGGTACTCTCTTATCATATATATGCTGGGATGTAATCGAGATCTAGCTATTTTTGCTGTGAATTGTTTATCAATGGATCTTTATAAAACTTCTAACGATTTTTGGGGAGCCAGTGGAACCATACCAAGCGTCAATACCGTCATGATGATTGTTTGTTGTTTTTAATCAATTATTTTAATATTAGTGCAATAATTTTTGTTCAGGTTTAGCTGGTGGTATATTTGAAGTATCAGACAATATTATGATTCAAGGAACAATTATGAAAGTATTGGATGATACTAAAAGGTACAAGAACAAGTACACTCAACAATAAGTTAAGAATTCTTAAGGTTACCTAACTTCAATGTATTAACGTTCTATACACTCATTAGCTATAGATATAGGTATATATAGTCTGAGCAAGCTATATATTATGATAACTATAGTGCACATATGGCAATGAAATCTTCCTTTAATCACTTGTCAGTAGCAAATCACCGCGTCTATTTCACTTGTAACTATCCAACTTTGATATACCATATCTAGGCTGACAATACGTCTTATATGGGCAATAGGTCGAAATAACTATTATTACATTTCACATTCTAAGATCAACCGAAATACTTTTTTAGAAATAGATTGACTTGATCACTTCAATAAGCATCGAGTTACTAGCTCTATCTCTACTTAGGATATCACATACTGTATACTGTATACTGTACAATATGTAATGTGTACGTTCATGAGCAGTGGAAAGTGTTTTGAGTTTCTATAATAATAATGCGTGTTTCTGGTAATAAATAAGATACTGAAATTTGCATATACAGTATATACACGTTGTATACAGTATGTGTAGGTAGTCATGATCAGGTACTGCTACCAATGAATTAATCGCCAGTTGTGATTGTATGCATTGCGTGGATAGTTCGCTTAAGTCAACAATTTAATGTCACTATACATACAATGGCATTTAGTATACAATTTGGTGTATATTATATACAGTAACAAAACTTATATTAAAGTGTATTGAAATCCAATATATAATTGGTAGTGAAAATATATTTGATCAATATACTATGCAAGTTTCATGATATACTACCTATTAATTTAAGCTTTGAGTAAATTTCTTAACCGTAAAAAGTGTACTCAATCAGAATATTAATTATCATGTAAATATACATGCAGCATAGCTTTCCAGGTAAACAAGCCTCATTGAATAGTTAATTATGACAGTAAGACCTGTATAGTGCCATTACTTATAACCATTTAAAAATCAACTTACTTAGCGCAATAAGTACCATATGATAGCTGGATTTGAATTTGAAATATTAATCTGATTATCCTAACTAGTACAAAAAGGATAAACAAGAGAAGATGCGGCTCATGTCCAAAATTAAGACCCTGATCGATCTTCCTATTATACCTGGTACTACCTGGTACCAGCTGGTAGTTGTTGTATTATACCACATACAGTATATCTGATATAGCCCCAGGTCAAAACTTTTCTTGTATCATGATACATACAATTGTACAAGTTGTACTTTAAGGTCACAAATCGATCATTTTTTACATCTGCATGGATATCGAACTTTTTTACAAAACTCTTATTCATACCAAATCTAATCATATAATTTATTTTATTACCATGGTATTATACATCAAAAATCGTAAAAAGCTTGAAAGTTTATAGGTGAGAAAAAGCTATTCTTCCCTTAATCCGCCGGAGCATATTACTCCGTTACAACCCTTCCGGCCCGTTAAAAACCCCTTCAAGCCCTTGTTACCGCTTAATCTTACGCTATTTAATCAAACCTTAAAATGAAAAATTTCAGCTAATAGTATACCAATCAAAAGATCTAAAAAAATTAGAAAAGAATCTTTGAATCTATTTAACCTTTTTTTTTTTTTTTTTTTCACTTAGATCCTCTTACTAATAGAAATATAAATTATAGAATTAATAATATGAAACGAGTTACAACCAGTACAACCTGGAGAAGACTTTATTCAACACTTAGAGATCCATTAGGACAATATGACTATCTAGTATCACAGCATAAAATTCGAAATGATCAATATCAAAGAGGAATTTTACAATCATTACAAACATTACATTCAGATTTAGTTAATTATAATCCACCAACAGATGAAGAAACATCAAAAAAAGGGTTTTTCTCATCATTATTTGGTAAAAAAAAAAATGATGAATCAATAACAGGTAATCAACCAAAAGGTGTATATTTATATGGAGATGTTGGATGTGGTAAAACAATGTTAATGGATACATTTTATTCAACAATTCCAACTCATTTAACAAAAAAAAGAATTCATTTCCATGCATTTATGCAAGATATTCATAAAAGACAACATAGATTAAAACAAGAATTAGGTGAAAGACATGATACAGCACCAATTATTGCAAAAGAAATTAGTAAAGAAGCAAAAGTTTTATGTTTTGATGAATTTCAAGTTACTGATGTTGCAGATGCAATGGTTTTAAGAAGAATTATTGATTTATTATATTCACCAAATCATGGTACAGTAATTTTTTATACATCAAATAGAGCACCAGATGATTTATATTCAAATGGATTTCAAAGAGAATCTTTTATACCATGTATTGAAAAATTAAAAAAAATGAATCAAGTTATTTATTTAAAGAGTCCAACTGATTATAGAAAAATTGATCGACCAAGTCAAGGAACATATTTTTATCCACCAAAAGGTGAAACATTAGATGATGTTAGAGCTCAAGCAATTAAACATGCTGATTCTTGGTTTTATTTATTTGGTAATAATGGACCAGTTAGTGAAAATACTGAATTAACAATTTGGGGTAGACCAATTAAAATTCCAAAAAGTATTGGTAAACAAGTTGCACAATTTTCTTTTGATGATTTATGTGGTAAACCATTATCAGAAGCTGATTATTTAGAATTAACAAGAAATTTCCCATGTTTTGTTATTACTGATATTCCAAAATTATCAATTAATCAAACTGATTTAGTTCGAAGATTTATTACATTTTTAGATGCTGCTTATGATTCAAAATCAAGAATTGCAGTTACTGTTGAAAAACCTTTTGAACATTTATTTAATGATGCAATTCCTGGTCAAAATGTAGATTTATCAAAAGTTAAAGATATTGATCCAGATGCTGATTTATTATCTGATTCTTTTACTGGTGCTGAAGAAAAATTCGCATTTAGTCGTGCATTATCAAGATTAAAACAAATGTCATCAAAAGAATGGCATGATCAAGCATCATCTGTTCTGTAAATATAGATATAGAAAAAAAAGAATAATTTATTTATATTATAGAAATGTTTTTTTTAAAAAACAACATCTTCATCATCATCTGCATTAGTAATATCTTCTTCATTAGCAAAATTATCTTCAATTGCTGAAGCTTCATTTTTAACATCTTTATTAGTATCATCATCTTCATTATTTTCATTATCAACTTGATCAACTTGCGCCAATTCTTTTGCTTTTTCTTTTTCTTTTTGAACAATTTCTATTTCTTCCTGTGATACTTTTTCACCTTGTTGTTGTTTTGCTAATAATTCTGCTTCTTTTTTTGCAGCTCTTTCAGCTTCATCTTGTGCATGATCTCGTTTCTTTTTTGATTGAACTTTTTTCAATCTATAAAATTCTTCACGATCCAATTCATCTAATTCTGAATTAATATATGCAATAGTATTTTGAGTTCTTGGAATAATAACATGTTCAATAGCATTAACACGACGATTTGTAACTTTAATAACTTCATCTAAAATAACAAACCCTGTTTGTAAACTTGCCAATTCAACTAATGCTTCAACTGCTTGTCTATGAACTTGAATTGCTTTTTGAACTTGTTGACCACCTCTACCTAAACCTGTTAATTGAAAATCATTAACATCTGATTTAACATCTGATTTAAATGTTGGAACTTTAACACCACTAACATTTTCTTGTTCTGCTCTAACTCTAAATCTAGCATTTTTAACTGATTCTTGTACTTGATATGATACATTATCACCAGTTGCATATGTAACTTCTGCTAATGAAAATGCTGCTTTTTGCATTAATCCACCCATCTTTTGTTTGGCTTCACTAATTCTTCTTGTAATGTCTCGAAATCTTTTAGTTAATGCTTCTGATTTTTTTTTTAATAATTCATGACCATGTTGTGCACCTTTTAGTTTCCCTTTCATAAGGGCTAATGTCATTCGTGTTGGAAAAACTGCCTCTCTATTACTTGCTCCACTCATTGTGTTGTTTTTTTGGTTGTGATTGTTGTGATGTTGAGATTTTTTTTTATTAAGGGATGAATTTGAATGAACAGAACAAACAAAGCGGGTGCGCAAAAAAAATATTATAGTAAAAAATCGGTTTGGGAGAAATCAATTAATTTATTCAACCTCCAATTTTTTTTTTTCTATGTATTATTTTGAAGATAAACTTTTCATCAACAAAAAAAAAAAAAAAAAAACTAATACTAATGTATCCTATTAACGATGATGATATATCTTTTGAATTGGAAATTTTGAAATCACCAGATGATATAGAATTATGGTTAAAATATTTAGATCATAAAAAAAATAAACCTATTAATGAACAAGTTTTTATATATGAACGAGCATGTCAAAAATTTGGAAGATCTTATAAATTATGGAAAAATTATTTAGATATAAGAACTCAATATTTAAGATATGCAAGTTATCAAGAATATCCAGATGAATTCGATAAAGTAATTGAATTATTTGATAAATCATTGTTATTATTAAGTAAAATGCCTAGAATCTGGTTAGATTATTTGGAATTTATTGTTAAAAAATTACCTAATATTACACAAATTAGAAAAACTTTTGATAAAGCATTACAATCATTACCATTATCACAACATGATAGAATATGGCCATTATATTTACAATTTGCAAATAAAATTAATTTAAAAAGTAAATGTATAATATGGGAAAGATTTATGAAATTTGATAATACTAGAATAGAAGAATTTGTTAATATATTAATAGAATCAAAACAATATGAAAAAGCTTGTGAATATTTAATAAAAATTATAAATGATCCAGATTTTTTATCATTTGAAGGTAAAAGTAGATTATATTTTTGGGAAGAATTAATTGATATTTTAATTCATCAAAAGACAAAATATCCAGTTGAAATTTTTATAAAAAGTGCAATTGAAAGATATCCTGATCAACAAGGTAAATTATGGGTTAATTTAGCAACTTATTATATTAATATTGGAAATTTTGATTTAGCAAAAGATGTTTTTGAACAAGGTATAAGTCAAAGTATGACAGTTAGAGATTTTACAAGAATTTTTGATAGTTATGTAGAATTTGAAGAAACTTTATTAGGTAATATTATGGAAAAATCTGATGATACTGAATTAATTGATATGTTGATGGAATCTTTTGAAAATTTAATGGATAAACGACCATTTATAATTAATAATATTATATTAAAACAAGATCCAAATAATGTAATGGAATGGTTAAAACAAATTGAATTATATGGTGATAATAAAGAAAAAATCGTTGAAACTTATACAAATGCAATTGAAATTATAAATCCTTTAAAAGCAAATAATTTTAGTGATTTATGGATTAATTATGCAAAATTTTATGAACCTTTTAGTATAAAAAATTCAAGAATCATTTTTGATAAAGCAACAAAAGTTCCATTTAAAACAATGAATGATTTGACAAAAATTTGGATTGAATGGGCTGAAATGGAATTAAGACAAGATACTGCTGATTCTTTTGATAAAGCTATTAAAGTAATGAGTAAATGTGTTGAAGCACCTGAGAATAGTAATGTTGATTTTTTTGATGAATCAAAACCTCCACAAGAAAGAATTCATAAAAGTATGAAAGTATGGAGTTTTTATTTAGATTTGGTAGAATCTGGTGGTGATTTAAATCAAATTCGACCATTATATGAAAGAGTATTTGATTTAAAGATTGCTACTGCATTAACAGTTAGAAATTATGCTGATTTATTAGAAGAAAATTCATATTTTGAAGAAAGTTTTAAAATTTATGAAAAAGGTTTATCAATGTTTAAATATCCTGTTGCATTTGAATTATGGAATATTTATTTACAAAAAGCTATTAAAAGAAATTTAGGTTTAGAAAGATTAAGAGATTTATTTGAACAAGCATTAGAATCATGTCCATCAAAATTTTCAAAATCAATATATATATTATATGGGAAATTAGAAGAAGATAGAGGTTTATTAAGTAATGCTTTTAATATTTATAATAGAGGTTGTTTAAATGTTGATGATTCTAATAAATTATCAATGTATAAACATTATATTTCAAGAGTAGCAGTTTTAAAATCTCCTGCTGATACAAGAAATATTTTTGAAAATGCAATGAATGAATTAAATGATCATGATACTAATATATTATGTGAAGATTTTATTAAAATTGAAATTAGTTTAAATGAAATTGAAAGAGCAAGAGGAATTTATAATTTTTGTTCACAATTTAATAATCCAAATTTAAATTCAAATTTTTGGAAAGATTGGGAAAAATTTGAAATTAAATATGGTAATGAAGGTACTTTTAAAGAAATGTTACGAGTTAAACGTCAAGTTGATAAGAAATTTAGTTATGATGTTAGATCATTAGCTGTTGATAAATTGAAATCTTCTGTTAATACACCAAAAGGATTTGTATTGGGTAGTAAAGATACTGAACCTAAAAAAGTTCAAAAAGATAAGGAAGAACAACAACAAGAAGAAGAAGAGCAATCAATTGAAGTTGAAAATCCTGATGAAATTGATATAGATATGTAAATTATTATTTATTATTTTTTTTTTACTAACAAGCACCTCCCCCTCCACCACCATCACCACCACCTCCTCCTCCTCCCCCATCACCTCCATGTCCTCCTCCATGTCCACCTCCACCCCCATCTCCACCACCAGAAAAATCCATGATAAAAATATCATTATTATAACGTCGACGTCGTTTTTTATAATAATATGGTTGATTCTTTCGACCATTTAACCATCTTTCATTTGGCATATAATAATTTGCTCTGCCTCGTTTATATTCATTTACGTTACCGTAATATTTCACTTTAGGTTTTGAATTACAACTACCCATTTTTTTGGTTCTTTATTACATTAAAGTGCAATTCTTGAAAAAAATGATAGATATTTGGAGGCTGATAGGGGTATATATTTATATAAAAAACTTCAATATTTGAACAAACGTCATTAAAAATAATCTATAGGAGTTATGAGTAATCATTCATACGTTCTGAATCAGGGGCCTTATTATGTTTCATTAATGAAGTGGCTAGTTTTGTATAATGTGGCTTAGAATTGGAAAGATTTGTAATAAATAAATAGACAGGTGATCATAGGTATTATTATAGATAAAAGTTACAGTGATCTATAGTTTAATATATTCTAAATAGCTATTACCGGGTAGTAATTATACAATCTATATATGATATCTTTCTAGTCGAAAATTACTCAATTTTTCTATTACAATAATTGAAGAATTGGATTGCTGCTGGAACAAACTAATCACAACCACAACCACCACCACCACCTCCTCCTCCTCCTCCATCTCCTCCTCCACCGCTATCACCACCTCCTCCAGAATCAGTATACCCACCACCACTATCAGAATAGCCACCTCCACCTCCGCCATGGCTATGGTTTCTGCTATCATCATTATTATGATGATGATGATGGTGGTTATGATGGTTATGGCAATGACTATAATCACTATTATCAACAATAGAACCATCAACTAAAGTATAATTATAATAAGTTGTATGAGAACTATTTGTTGTCCAAGTTGTTGATGTTGAATTATAATAGATTTTATTTTGTGCTCTTTGTTGTCTTTGATAATGAGATTTTCTACTTTTATTATATTCATTATCTGTCTTTGGATAATATATTATTTTTTTCTTATTATTCTTCTCGGATTTTTTTGATTCTTTAGGTCCTTTACCTTTTAATAAAGCTATTTGTTGCCTTTGATAATGTGATTTTCTACCTTTATTAAATTCACCATCTGATTTTGGATAATAAATTATTTTTTTAGGTTCATCATTATCTTTCTTTGATGTTTTATTTTTATTCTTATTCTTATTCTTATTTTCTGGTTTCGTTGATTCCTCTTCTGGTTCATCTTTTATTTCGTCTTTTGGTCGTATTATCATGTTTTTTTCATAATCTTCAATGTTTATCATATTATCTAGATTTTGAGTAGTTTGAATATCTTCTATAAGTTCAGGTTTATCAATAACTTCAACAATTTCATTCTTTTCATTTTTTTCATTGGTTTTCTTGGATTTCTTCTTTTGTCTAAGTTTTGAACTTGACGACCCCATCTTTATTATATGTTGATAGATATAAAAAAACAAGGTAAATTAATAGAATTTTTAATTGATTTTATAATTAATTTAACCGAAAAATTTAGTTATATCTTCGGATAACGTTTGACTTGAAGGGTCTTTTTTCGGAGGTTAGATTTTACCGTGAAAATAGCGGGTATCTTTAAACATTCATACTAAGTAATCTATGACGAACGACTTTAAGGGTTTTATTATTGATTGATTGGAATCAATAAAATCAAAAGTGAATCTTTTTTTTTTAACCATAGACATTTTTTAGTTTGGAAAAAAATGTGGGTCCAAAATTACAGTAATATATATCAAAGTGGCGTAAAAAAATGACGTGAGTCTATTTCGTTGATAATAACTCCACAAATAAGAATGATTTCCAGTTATTTTGATTAATTGACTAATTAATGTATAAATTTCTAGATATGATTGAGGATCTTTTTTAATGAGATCAATGTTCACTGACATGTTGATTCGAACATTGATTTGATAATAGCATCAGATTGATTTTGTGGGGACAAGCTTTAAGCTATGAAATAAGCTATTTAGCCGCATTGTCATGTACGTCATAAAATACTAGTAACAGTATTCTGGGTTTGTTTATATCATTAAGTGATATCTTGAACAAACGACAACTTGTAGCTAACACAATTGAATGATATATATAAAGTGGCAAATACTTCTTGTCATTCAGCCACAGATCTATTTGTAACTCGTAAATAAAGTTCTTAGCTAAACGCGTGGTTAAGTACAACTAAAGTGCTGATTAAACTAATACCACAAAATTAACTACAAATCTTTATAGTATTCCATTAAATAGAATGAATCTAGAGTATATAAAATATATAAACAACCCTATATACAATACCACGAATATAATAAAACTGCCTAGCAAAAAAAAATTAAAAATCAAAAAGATTAGTTTAATCGCTTAATTATCGAATTGATTTATAAATGCGCCAGCCCGGAGTCGAACCGGGGGCTCGTCGATGGCAACGACGAATTTTACCGCTAAACCACTGGCGCTTTGAAAACTGTTTTTTTTGTTCGACACCTTCAAGGTATAAATGGTGCTGCCGGTACTTTTCCGCCGCGGGATTTTCCGTTTTCGGAAAATTTTGGCAACATTTAGGGGGTAGCACATTAATTATTTCAATTAATTGTTTTTGAATAAATACTAGTAGATAGGCATTTTATTATCCAAGGGGTTCATCTAATAGTAATTGTTGATAGTAATTTATTATTATTAATAGTGAAATTAGGGTGACTGTAAACGGGGCATTTTTGTCTATTTATGGATGATAAACTAGAACTATTTTACATATATTAGAATCTTCACTATGACAAGCAAGTAGTGCCTTTTTTAACTATATGAATTTTTTGTA